>KN818276.1:116409-149922 GCA_000827485.1 Amanita muscaria Koide BX008 | reverse complement strand
ATACGAAAAGCAGAATCAAGGAAAAATGCCTAGATTCCAATGTCGGCACTTTGGTCTTGAGGGCGACGGGGACGGCGACTGGAAACTGGCAATGATGGATCTATTCGGAGGGGAGAGAATTAATCAGCAAGTGAGATACGAAAAGCAGAATCAAGGAAAAATGCCTAGATTCCAATATCGGCACTTTGGTCTTGAGGGCGACGGGGGACGGCAACTGGAAACTGGCAATGATGGATCTATTCGGAAGGGAGAGAATTAATCAGCAAGTGGTATACGAACTGCAGAATCAAGGGGAAAAATGCCTAGATTCCTATGTCGGCACTTTGGTGTTGAAGAGAGGCGACGGAATGGGGACTGGCGACTGACGAAAGATCTGTTCAAAGGTTTGTTTATCAGCACTGGACTGCAAAAGAGTAGGTCAAAGAAAAAATGCCTGGATTCCAATTCCATGTCGGCGCTTTGGTATGGAGGCGACGGGGCGGCGACTGGCAACTAGGCATTCTTGAACTCTACAAGACTACAAATGAAGTCAGATTTTGGAATATAGATAAAAGACATCAAAAGAAACGCGTAGCTCAGAAGTCTTGATATGTGGTCGATTAGGGTGGGATGGCACGAGGAGGCGACTGGCAACGATACTGGAATCTATTCATTCAATGGAAAGCATCAGCATTTGAGGCACGAAAGGGGAAATCACAAAACTAGATTCAGGTTATAATGTAAGCTTGAATCGACGTTCAACTTATGTAAGTGGTAACGACATCGACCTGGAAAAGAATGTATCAGCATACGGAAAATGAAGACGAGAAAGAGAGAGGAATTGCGAGTTCTGGCAGGCCAAAGCTTTCGCAACACGAGCATGGCCAGGACTCGTGCCTTGATTGCCCGGCCCACCACAGCACCCCGACAACGGATTGGGCCAGGACCCGCGTCAGGGCACTTTAAAACCCGTGTGATAAAATAGCATGAAAGAGGACACTTATCTTTTGGAATCAACTTGGATGGCGAGTGGACGTTTGTGTAAGCGGTAACGACATCGACCTGGAAAAGGGTGTATCAACATACGGAAAATGAAGACAAGAAAGGAGAAGAATTGCGAGTTCTGGCGGACCAAAGCTTTCGCAACACGAGCCTGGCCAGGACTCGTGCCTTGATTGCCCGGCCCACCACAGCACCCCGACAACGGGCCAGGACCCGCGTCAGGGCACTTTAAAACCCGTGTGATAAAATCGTGTGAAAGAGGACACTTATCTTTTGGAAAGGCGCCCCAGAAATTTGGTCTTCTGTCCCAGAAGACCTACAAACACTATTCAGCGGAGCGACATTGAGCTCATATAAAGTTGAACTCAGCTGTATCCACCCGAAACCACGCTTGCTTGAAATACGGAGCTAGAAAAGTTAGTTGCAAAACGACGCATAAATGTACGTATTCCAAGTCTGATGTTACGAACTTTTTTTGTGTTTTGTGTTTTGACTTTTTTTGGACGTTTTGTTCTTGAGGACTTGGGTATCTGTTGGTATAAGCGGGATTGCTCCCAAAGTCTATGCAAGAGAAAAATTGCGCCAGCGCAATAATACCTTCTTTCGGCCCGGGTATCGCGTTTTGGTGCAAACAGGAGCTGCAAATTTTCAGAGAGTAATGACGGGAGCAGCATGAACTCAACAAAAATTTCGATTGAAAACTCATCACAGGTTGGGGTCGCTCCGAGTCTGTGAACCTATTTTCGTGATCAGACAAGGAAACTCGGGAAAATGAATCATAGGTAATGCCACTTAGCGCCGTTATATCATCAAACCTGTTCTCCGTCGCCCTGTATGGTCTTCTGCCAGTCGCCAGTCGCCAGTCGCCAATGTCAGCCGCCCATACTAGAAACATTAGCAAACAACAACCGGGGAGAAGGAAAGAAACAGATACATGCTCTCTGATACGCAATCTGTCAGCTCACAGTCACGATAGTAGCAGAGGCACGGACTTACTACCGCGATTGAACAACGAGGATGATGGCGCCGTCCTTGCCAACAAGGCCGACACTCCGTCACCACCTCCACTCCAACTTCCTCGCCAACCTTCTCTTCAGCCTCCACAACACCGATTCGTATCTACTCTTCAAGTCCACCGCCAACACGACAAAACGGCGACTCTCCTTTACATCAGTAGCAACCTCGGCTATATCGCCAACCACCTCTACTTCCTCGTCTACTTCGGTAATCGACGTCAATTTCTTACCTTTCCACCTGTTATCTATACCATCAAGAACCCACCACGGGGGTGGACTTCGATACCATTTGGGAACAGGGGCGATGAGGGCGGCATTGAGGTCATGGAATGGAGTATGGGTGAGGCGGTTTAGTATATGGATGAATGATGATGGTGTTCATGATAAGATATGGGCGCAATATATCACAGATATCAGAATTGGGATATGGGGATGGTGGGGGTTCGAGTGTAAGGAAGAGAATCGGTAACGTGGGCCTTATATTAGAACTTGGCGGTCGAATTCAAAATCTGACCGGTGCTTCTTTTGGCTAGTCTAACTGGCTGTGAACAGGCGAATTGCGCGTCAGAAATTCAGTTGAATGTCGAGGCGAACGTTGATGAAATGCGAATGAGCTCTTGATAAGTAGGTGTTCTAGCGCGCGAGGGCCTGACTGGACATCGTCACGCGCCACGGTGCATCAACGCATCAAATGCATCAACGGCAATGGCGTTGTGTGTCGGTGTTTGGTGTACCACTTCCTTGAATAATTAATTAATTACTCCGCAGACCTATGTCCTCGCAAAACGCACACTTTTCACACCGATAAAAGTGGCTTAATCCATGTTCCCGAAGGGACGCCGTTGCATCGAGAATGAAAGTAACACGAAAGATGCACAGTGATAGAGTTCTCAGCTAGAGACTGTCATTAGTTCAGAGATCTGAGTCACAGCGACGATGCCACCATCGATGAGGAACTATGAGAGCAAAGAAATCTTTTATCTCCTTTGATCTCGGCGACGCTGAACCAAGCTCCAGTACGTCCAGCTCCTTTGCAGATTCTAAGAACCAGCCGTCCTCCACGCGAATGCTCTAATCGGAGACCCATCCTCCTCTCCACCGAGGTAGAGCGGTACAAAGCTAACAAGCCAATTACCCTCTTCTCCATCACCATCGACCAACCTCTCCACATTCGTCAAATTCTCCACAATCAGTCCTCCTGCTCCCAACATGGCTTTATGCACCCCAAATTCCCCATCCTCACTCGTCTCGTCTGGGCTCGCCGTATCCATCGCCAAGATCCTCACGCCTCGTTCCACCATCCGCACTGCTGCATCCTTTGTCAAATACGGATGGTGAAAGTATTCTTTCGTCCCCCAGAACCTCGACCAGCCGGTGTGAATAATCACCACTTTGTCTTCGTTCATCTCTTCCCTGTACTCATTCAAGTGCTCTTCCCATGTTATTTCCTGCTTTGTACTGAGCCCTTTCTTTGATAAATCTATTATGAGCGCAGGGAGCGAAACGAGTGAGGAGAGTGGGATTTGGCCGATGTGTTTGCCGTTGGGGATAAAGTGCGATGGAGCATCGATGTGCGTGCCGGTGTGCGTGCCGAGAGAGAGTTTATGTACGCTGGCTCCGTCTGATGGGATTGTACAGTGCGGGGTGGAGAGGAAGGGCGGGTCGCCTGGGTAGATTTGTGTGTGCGATGTTAGAGGATGAGTGAGATCGACAATAGAGTGTGACGGCATCGAGTGAGCTCGTGACACGTTCATTCGTTCAAAGTCGGATGAGGCTCAGATACTCGACTCTCCTCACCATTAGCAAATCTGGAAGGAAGCCAATACGATGATACGGGCGACTCGGATCCACGATGCTTACGGCTTGCGGATGCGACATGCCCGATTCAATAACGTGTTCAGCGCATTTGGAAGTGGGTTTTGATGGTTAGGAACTGTTCCTTACCGGTTGACCATCGACGCGACGCTTATGGAGTGTGTTGGGTAACCTTGGGTAACCTGGGTTTGACGGCACGAAAGGGAGGGAACGCGAGAACAATAAAAAAGTTCTGACACGCTCGCTTCATCAACATAATTCAACTGAATCCAACAAGCATTAGAATTATCAATCCTGTCGTAGTCGAGACGCGGTCTCATGAAACGTTGCCTATTAGGGCCGACTGTTACATGACAGCCGTAAGGTACGAGTTTTCGGAATTTTACGCGTCGCAGATTAAGGCACTTTCCGCAAACCCAGCTTTCCCTCACCTTCCCTCTCTAAAAATCCTTCAAAATCTCACAAAATTTCAAGCTGACCCGCTTCTGGCTGAGGATGAGACCTCGAGGCCTGAAGCAATAAGTCAGCTTACATTCCAAGTAGCAACGGACAACGGTATGTGCCGCGCAGTTCCAGGAACCCAGCCACAATGATATGCGATCGGCTATTCCATTCTGAAACGTTTATTCTTTTTGTGACTATAAGAGGGCCAGTCCTAATCGACAATTCCCCAGAGCTGGTCTCTGATTCACCAGTGAGTTCTACTGTCTACACAGTTTCCTTTTCGCAACATTGAGAACTCACAACAATGTAGCCCATCCTCCAAAAATGCGATTCGTTATCATCTACATTATGTCGTTGCTCCTTGTGCCTTCTTTGGTTGCCTCGAAGCGATGGTCACCATCAAGTGGTTCACCTCTACCTCAACCTCCACCACCGCTTTCTCTACCATCGACTTCGGCTCCAGAACATGGTGATTTTGTTCGTTATCAAGCGGTTAGTGCTTTTTGGAATAGCTGAAGATTTACTTACCATCAACCATACATAGAGTCATCGTTCGCATGTCGGTATCGTAGTGGGATCGCAGGACACACACGGACATATCAATATTGCACCTCTCGCAAGTAATTCAGCTCACCCTCCGCTGCACCCTATCGTTCCCCTCGACAACCATGTCGTGTCTGCCCACCCAGGCCAAGTTGCTAACACCGGACACTCGTCGCCGAACTTGGCGACGGAAGTCGGAAGGCAGCATGAAGACAATCCTCCAAGTACATCCCGCGTCTCAGGGTCTGTTGATGGCTCGCCTATTCATCAAGCCATGCAAGCACTTCGTCAAAATAGATATAGGCGCTATCGCTGATCCTGAGGGACGGGCGGCCGTAGATAATGACGATGTACTGCCAGGGTTACAGTTGTCTAGTTTGATGTACAAAACAATATAAGTATTGAAAACAACTTTGACTTGCTGCTTGAAGAACATATGGCTGCACGATCAGCTCCATAATTGTCTGGTATGTTTTGAGAGTGCATTGCAGCGGATCTCGAAGAAATTTCTGATCAGCCGTAAAAACCAAACGTGATGCAGTGATGCCTCCAACATTCCTCCCAGATGTTCTCGCTTCCTGGTTCCGAATTGCAATCGCCTGACGCTTGTAAATTAATTCTCTGAGGCAAATGAGGCGTCTGGCTGACCCGTCTGAGTTTTGAAATGTCGGTTGACGTCTTGGCAATCAGCAAATACTTGATGGGATCGGAGAAGCTCAAATGCAGTGCCTCGGATGAGCCAGATCCATTACACCAGTCATACATACACCTTGCCAAGAGTCCCCCAAGACTCAAGAGTGCCATAGTGACATATTACCGGAACTGCACTATTCAATTTTGGTAAGGAGATCGGCTATTCCATTCTGAAACTTCTATTTTTCCGGCAATGGGTAACTATAAAAAGAGGCTGGAACTGGCAATCGAAAACTCCTCAGAGCTGGTCTCTGATTCACCACTGGTGAGTTCTGCGCATCCCTTCCTTTTCGCAACACTGGAAACCCCGTAGTCCGTTTTTCAAAATGCGATTTTCCATCATCTATCTCATGTCGTTGCTCCTTGTACCTGCTTTGGTCGCTTCGAAGCAACTGGACCCAGCACATGGTGATATCGTTCATTATCAAGGGGTTAGTTCAATCCTTTCCTAAAACAGTTGAAGATTCATTTACCATCAAATGTGCATAGCATAGTGGTCCACGTCTCGGTGTCGTAGTAGGATCGCCACGACCCCCAACAGGGAATCTCAATATTGCACCTCTTATACCTGGCTCACCTCACCCTCCTTCGGCGGTCCAAACCTACAGTAGGCAGGTTGTGAACGCCCCCAAAGGTCACGTTGTTAGGACTGGACACACTGCGCGGCCCTTAGCGTCGAGTCTCGAAATGGAACATAAAATCATTTCTCCGTTTTCATATAGCACCCCGGGGCCTGTTAAAGGCTCGCCTAATCATCAAGCCGCGCAGGCAAATGGGAGAAATAGTCCCGGCGGAGGGACGAGTGGTCGTAGACAAGCATGATAGACGGTGCTGGACATTGTCTAGTTTGATGTACAAGACAAGATATTGAAAATACACACCTTATTTCCCACAACCAGACAAGCATCCACGACGCTCGTCTCCCAGTGTGCATTACGGCCGTTTTTGTCACCAATGCCACGCTTACCATCACGTCCATCTTCTGATTCCAGTACCTCCTTGTTGCTGCTAGCATATAAACCGTCCCATCTCTTGTATATTGGAGTAATTTGTTTACTATCATACGTCGTCACCCGGATGCCGGCTATCATGGGCGCACAATTTCACGAACAATCCTAGTTTTGAAGGTACAAGGAACATCAGATGAGGCGATTGTTGGAAGACGGCTCGTGTCGCCCAAACTAGTTGAACGCTTGGAGACGATATGGAACCACCGTGATAACCGTCCGTTGCTAGTGAGAAGGAGTTTATCCAAATCTCTTAATTGATGCCGGCGCTTGGCAACAGGGACAACTGCAAGTTTATATTACTGATGCGAAGAAGAGTTTTTGACTAAGCATTTGCTGACTGGGTTGCAAGTTATTTAGCGGATGAAGGAAAATCGCAGGAAAACGCACGAAGGAATCCTGGGAATTGGCCATAACGAAGTTTCCTCGATGACATGCCATTGTACGTCGAGATTGCGGCTCCATATAGAAAAACCCTCCTTCTCGACCATTCTTCATTCCTCATCGTCATCCTGAGGAAGCTTTTCCGCCTCCTCCCTCGCCTTCCTTCTGCCACCCATCATGAGAGAAACATAATCCGCATCACCAAGTACACCGCTGCCAGTCGGACCAGAACTTTTCTTGTTCTTGGACGCTTTAGCTTTTAGACCTGCACGCTTCTTGGCATCCTGTGCTTTTGATTGCGGAGGAGCCGAGGCCGATTTCTGTGGATTGGCAGATGATCCGGCGGCGGAGGATACCGCTGATTTCAGCTTTTTCGGCTGTGGTGGGTAGTTACTTAAGTCAATAGGCAAGCATTAAGGGTTGGATATGGATAGTGATACTTGCGATGCGTTTGTGGACCTTTGCACTTCGACCCATTGATGGTGGCTGTGCCCGTCCAACGTTCTTGTTTTGTCATGTTGTGAACGTTGGTCGTTGGACCTCCTCATCACTCAAGGGCGCGTAAACCACAAGATATCAAAACTGAACACAGACAAAGCTCTACAATCTAGCGCAGTGCATATTATTCGAAAGCATTTTCAAAACAACTCGAAGCAATGTAGATATCCACGCCTGGAATACTAGACTCTCTCCTCTGACGACCGTTTCGGCTGCCTAGCGTTATGCCTCTAATGCCCTTGATTTTTGCATCTTTTCCTGTGGCGGTCGAGGCTGTCATGTCGGGTGAATTTCTTGCCGCAAGAGCACTCATACCTCCGTTCCGAATGTTGGAGGCTCTCGAGGTGATGATGTACGTCTCCCTTCCTCGTGCTTTCGTATCCGCATTCGCAACGATAGTGCTTGATGCCGCCAGAGACGAAGGATAAGACAGATGGCCCGCCCCTAGGCGGTGCTGCGATGGATGATTTGACGTGGCCATCTTTTTTGTCGCTAGTGCCGACGAGGCCAGCAGGGGTTATGGTCTGACAGGAACTAGCACTTCCGAATGCTATTTCTTGTGCATGGCCGTAATCAAATTTGATTGATTGCGGGAACGGCGCGTAAACCGGGGCGAATGATGCGGTCCTCTTGTCATGATAATCCGCTAATTCTTGGCATGGAAGGCTCCCATCTCCTATCTCTGCCATATTTGTTTGTGTGTTGCGTGACAACGCGACCTAAAGCCAGCAAGGATCAGTAAAAAGGCAAGTGGACTGGATTGGATTTACCAATGCTTGCTGTTGTGCAATTGCTCTCATAGACGTATATACAGGAGGCCCCGCTGCACCGAGAGTGTCAGCATGACGAGGAATGTCTATGCCGAGACCTTCTGGTAGACGGTATTGGAATGCATCTATCTCGCTTCCGCTGAATCCGAGTTCTAGAAAGGCACCGCCGCTGGGCACTGCCAGACTTGCAGGATTTTCCATGAGAGACTTCTCCATCATGCTCTGCCTCCGGTGGTACAGCACCTTCATCGCCTCGACATTCTCATTGAGTCGTTGTCGGCAGAGTTCGATGGACTCTATAACAGAATCGACCTGTGCCAACTGCCACGCTATAGTTAATCAAAATTCACGGACGAGGTGCTGACGCTTACACCAATCTCAACAAATGACCTGGACGAGGGAAACCGGTTATTGAGCAAACCACCTTGACCCTCGACGTCAGGAGAATCGTGGTTTATGGTAGCATCTCCATAACCTAAATGGGGCGAAGAAGAAGAAAACTGATCATGGTTTGACATGGGAGCTGTGGAAATCTAGTAGTGAAACCATATCCCATTGCTGTTACTTATATATTGGGTCAAGAAAGCAAAGACTCGGAAAAGGACTAGCGGATTATCCCACGCCGTAAGTTAATGGTGGCGTGGCCACTGGCTGCGATGTTACGTTGCACTTAAAATTGGTATGCCATATGTGCAAACCATATGTGCACGTGTAAATACAACTCTGATTGCGAAAAGTTGCCCCGGGTTCAAAAATGGTGCGTTCTAACCCAGAAAAACTCGAGTGCATGGACAGGAGTGGATATATGCTATGTATGTGTATGTCAGATTATAGACTATAGAATGATTAGGCGGGAAGAAGAGTTGTCGGCAGACTGCCGAGCTGGAAAAAGTGCGTGTCCAGTCTGATGCGTTTGGAAAACTTGTAAGTGATGGGCACTTGTAAGTGATGGGCACTTGTAAGTGATGGACACTTGTAAGTGATGGGCACTTGTAAGCAGTGATGGACACTAGTAAGTGGATGCCTTCCCGCAGGATTTAGAAACCCAGAATATTTTCTAAACGCTGATAGCCGAGTCGGGCCGAGAGGTGTCATGAAGCCGGAAGGGTTCATGCCAGGGTCAGCCATATTTTGATGGCGAATGTGGTACTTTCAGATTTTAGTCTAGAGGAGGGGTACCCCCCCCTCCTCTAGTTCAAATGTATGTGTGATGGGTGATGCATATGTAGTACTCATCGGATACACAATGATGCAATGATGCTAATGATGCATGAGGTACAAAGGATATCTAAGATCCGAGATGATGCTAAAATGCGGACCTTCGACCTTCACGTTGGCGAGATCCATCGGGTGATGCATAGCTAGTGCTTCAGTTTCACCACAGTTTTTTCGACTTTCTCTCTGTACTGCCAGGGCGCTGGGCTGCCTCTTGCATTTTCCTACGGGCCCCATCTTCCCCCGTCTGCACAAATGTCCGTCCTGTACGAATATGAAGAAAACTGGCAGTTTAGTGTCGTAAACTTCCGACGGTGCCCAGACTGATTAGCCACTCATTCAGTCAGAAATAATAGCCGATTGAATAGCTGCCCGGATGACGTGCCAACCATACTATCCCCTTTTATAGGAAGTGCAAATGGCCCGGCAAGTGCAAATCTGAAAGATTACATTGTAGCGCCTTTCACAATGAACTGTGTGCTCTAGGGTCGTTATAGTACATTCTTTAATAGGATATTAAACTATTGGTCCTAACAGATTGGAAATATGTGCAACGTGGAAGCTGTAAGACATTCTAAAAGATGGAGCATGCTGAATTATGTGTTAAAATTCCAATATAGGGCGAGAGTGAAGAAGTCAATTGAAGTGATCAAAGCTGTACAATAATATTACGTGTCAATTCTACAATTCAGATGACTATAAGGCAGAGTTTCTGCACTTGATTTTGTACGATGCAACTATCAGTCCAAAAGAGTGACGCGGGCGTGACGAATTTCAATGACCGCGCAACGAACTAAAGGGTCACTTTTCTTATCTCATCATGATGCCGCTCAGCCGAAAGCGTGACCTACCGTGACAGAATCTTGCACATCTGGGCTTTTTTCCCGGAAGCATTCCGACTTCGTTTCTTCTTAACAGACATGCCCTTAAATTAAAGCAGCAGGTAGATAAGAAGGTTAGCTACAGGCACACCAATCTTTATGGTTATATGAGGTGTGGTGCGTGCTTGGCAAATGAATCTTTACACTTTTTGCACTTCCTATAAAAGGATAGTACCTGTCCCTCAATCACGAAACATGGAAACGTTCCTGAGGAGCTCGACCACGATTCAGGCCACGTCTCTTTCTTTGGATATGAGTATTGCTATGCGAGCGGAGAGAGTGTGGAGAAGCTTAAAATTTTTCACACTCGGTATAATGTAAAATAGATACATAAGCGAAGAGTGCCAGTGAGACATAGTTATACTTATACATGGCCGTGCTTCATCCCATGCTCTTTCAGTCATCTTGGGCTCTTCCTTGGGCTTGAACATCGTCAGGTTTCTGCATGGTTTCTACTTGGGACTAGTAATATCATGATTAGATCGATCGGAGATCCCGCGGCGTACTACGGTCGCATATAGGATCTAAAAATCGCCTCATGTTCTGGCGCGGGGAAGAGGACGTAACATGGATGTCCGTACCCTAGATCGGTCACATTTCTTTGTTCAGACTGAGTGTTACGGCGATGAGCATAGATGGATAAGGACTTAAAATACACGCCACAAGGGGCAGGCGCGAAGGATGCGATGTAAGTCCGAGTTGCCTGTTGGAGATGCGCCAAAAGTTAAAACGAATAGCTTGACTTAAAATCATCCACTATGCAAGACGAATCCCCCCCCGTTCTCTTCTCATGTCAAGGGTATAGCATAAAATTTAAATTGAAGGGAAAAAGCTTTTGTGCTTACTTCAAAGAATTTCATGTTATTTTCTTTCTACGTTTCATCGAAGGTTTGTTTTTCATCGGCTCTTCCTTTGATAGCCAGGATGAACGTTCTCTTTCAAATTCGTGGCCCTTGCGACCATGGGGCCTGTCTGCATTTTGCATCATTTCTACTCTGGACTAGTAAATCAGGCCGGTCGGCGGCATTCTGCGTCTCGTAGATCTGGGTCATGGTGTTGGTGGCTTCACTTCGGTCCGTTGTCGAAAAATTCCCGCCATCATTGCGGCGCAGATGATTCTCCTAGGCAGACTACTCAAAACTACTGTCCATACCGTCAGCATGCTGCCAAAAAAGTGGGGGTATGGGCATGCTGATAACACTAGGACATCGAACGATTCAGCAAGGGCTGAAGCTTAAAAACAGCTGCGCCGACTTGTTGCCATTACTGATGGACCTGCAGAATCTTCTTGCATCTTCTTGATCTACCGTAACGTGATGATTACGAGATGTTTCAAGTCGACCACTTCCCTCAGCCCAGGAGCCCACACAATCTTTTTTTCAATGACGTCCGTATGGGTCCGGGATTTAAGTAGTTCAAGTCGGTCCGGCGCAAGGCACAAGCCGCCAGGTCCGAGTACCATTGTAAGGCAGTGGTTCTCGCATATGGACTGGAATATTAAGTGATCAATCGATCACATTGATGTAAGTTAGCTACATTCCTGCCTTTGATGAGCTGAATCCGGAACCTACCTTACGCACGTTCAGTTGTGCAGTGAGCCTGCCCATGGTTATCCCACTCCATTTCTCCTCGTATCGCAGCACTAAGTCCGAAGAAAGAAATGGGACTGGTCGAGTGGTCCTCACCTTGAACGTCCATATAATGTTTCGTGATTGATAGAATTTTGCACATGGGAACCGCGTCGTACAGGCTGTTCAACCGGCTTCCAATCTGTGCTGAACGCAAAAGCGGCTGATCAGTTTTGGGCACAGTCGGAAGTCCAATAGAAATAGATATATACATATTATTAACAGACTGCTTTTTCTTTTTCTCCCAAATCGGTAAATCCACACGGAGGGAAAATGAAGACATCCGATGATGATGCATGATGGTGGCGGCATCGCTGTCAGGCGAGTGATGATAGAATTGGAAAGTCATGAGGCACCTTGGTGATTCGGACTTTAATAAGGTTGGCTACAAGACCTGACGGCAGCTTAGTCCTGCTTTCAATCCGGCATACACTCGTCCTTGAACGAGTGTAGTCACTATTGATGAGTAACACAACTGCATGCCTTGAAATGGATTAATAAAACTACAAATCGCTCTTCATGAGATAAACGAATTATCTGGTGAAATTTCATGCGGACTGTTGATGTGTTATTCTGCGAACATGATATGGCTTCGCAGACCGTCGTTCTTCCGTGCTAAGCAGACCAGCTGCCGTGCAGGCATTCCAAAGTGTTATTACTAGAGCCACGCGAACATCAGGCGTGAAGGTGACAGAACGAACGAAGGAATTTGAAAAGGGTGTTCATGATTCGTACGTGTACAAGACACACAACATCCTACTTCTCAAACAACTCCAAATTCTCGAGAACCGACTTTTTCAACTGTAATAGGCGTCAGATATTTAGAATAGCGGTGATGTATAAAATAAAAAAGCTCACAGGAGGACTCGGTCCATCACCCTCAAAATAATGCAACACCAATTCGGTTGCTACCCAATCATGTTCTATAGAACCCATATCTCTAAATACCAAGCATCTCTGTCGTCCAGGCGTAGGCGGTGTCAGGAAGATATCGAAGGGAGTATGTTTAGCGAGTGAGGAATTGGGGAATATGCTCTTGAGCGTTCTCATCGGCGACCCTGCAGCGATTGCGTCTTCTTCACTGAGCGTGCCTTCCATTCTAGCTTTGGCCATGCGGGATTGAAGGGCTCGGATGAATGCGTCGCGGAGATGCGTAAATGAAGTTGATCTTGTGGGTACTGAATCGCGCGTTTAATGCATATCCGAGAGTGTCTATCTGTTTGGAGCTTACCGATACGAATGACACAAGCAGTGTTCTCTACTATATGCTTAACCTTCTCCTCTGCTGGCATATCTCTTGTTATCTAGTCAAAAACGTCAATTCCTTGAAGGAACAGCTAGCCATTATTTGCGGACCTTGAGATTTGGGTTGTTCAAGTCCGCGTAGAAACCGACCGAGTAGACTTTGATTCTTAGAAACGAAACCGTCCTAACACCCA
Organism: Amanita muscaria Koide BX008; assembly: GCA_000827485.1. Lineage (NCBI taxonomy): Eukaryota > Fungi > Basidiomycota > Agaricomycetes > Agaricales > Amanitaceae > Amanita > Amanita muscaria. The sequence continues at coordinate 136,608 of KN818276.1, read as the reverse complement.
CTCCAACGAGAGACAGGGTAGGTACTTTAGTCTTGGTCGGAATGGTCAGTGTTTTTGGAAAGGCTATCGAGGTCGCTGGGTCCACTAAAGATCGAGTTGGGTAAATGTCTTTGTAAAGAGGTCAGGCCGAATTAAGACATACCGACAGTACCCCCAGTTGAATGCGCGTCCTTCTCGCCCTTTAAAGGTACCTGCAGCGAAGGTGCATCCAAATGAACTTGTCTGGAACTCGCTAATGATAGTGACACGGCAGCAAACGCGACGGCTCCGCCAATACCCCACCATCTTCTCCGGGTGGCGGTCTGTGTTGTTGCTGATGTATTCGAGCTGAAGTTCTTGCTTCTTGGTGCGAGACGCGTCCCAAAGTGTGGTAGTGATCCATTCGTACGCGAGGAGTGTCGTAGTAAAGTGTTGAGTAGTCGGGACATGAACGTATGAAATTTACATAAACAAATATAGAGCTGGTTCTCTGAGTCTCCACGCACACGGCAGCAATCGCATTTACATAAATGGTGCATTTCTCATATCCATACGTAGTGTAACATATCTATCAGACTTTCGTTTAAGCAGAGATAGTAACCTCAACCTCAACACCTGGCTCCAGGCTGATGCTAGTCTATTAGGCCGGTCAACATTAGATCACAGCACCGCTAACCGAAAAAAGATACGTACGATCTGCTTGACAACTTCGCTGGAAGCGTTCAAGTCAATGAGACGTTTGTGGATTTTGAGTTCGTAACGGTCCCAGGTCTTGGAACCCTCACCGCAAGGCTTGTGACCACATTATCAGATACAGGGTAGTAGAGGAGGCTAGCGCGGTAGACTTACAGTCTTACGGGTGGTGATTTTCAAGACTTTTGTTGGTAGACGGACCGGTCCTTTGACACGGAGCTGCTTGTCCTTTGCCCGGTTGATCAAGTCAGAGGAGACTTTTGATAACCAAAGTCAACAAAAAAGAAGATCGCATACGAGACTACGCACACTTTTCCAAGTTACGGACATTGCTGCTTGTCAAGGTGATCCTGATTTTGTGGACCTTTGCGGCGGGCACAGGGGCACCGGTAGCATCGTATTCTTTTTCTCCTTTGGCGACGTAACTCATTTTCTAAAGAGTCAGAAGGTGACTGGAAATGGGCGTCAATAACCAGAAGAGAAGGAGCGAATGGCTGAAGCGTACCCAAAGCTCGAAGTTGTGTTGATTCCAATCCAGATCGCTGGATTTAAGGTTTCCGGAGCGTGGGAGGAGATTACATAATTCACACGTGGTAAGCGCTAAGCACACTGTCTTCTATTACAGAACTCGCTGGTGGTGTTGAGTCTTGACTACACTCTTTCAAGGCTGCCATGATGAAGACTCGTCGCGCAAAAAAGTCTGCAAATGCAGCCGCGTCCGAGGCTGGCCCAAGCTCAGACCAACCTGAAGAACCTCGGTTTACGGTTGCCATTCCCGACGATCTCGACCTCGACGCATTGTCCTCTATCTTCCCAAACGTTGAATTTTCGACGCCGAGTTCAGAGATTGTAGCGGCTATCTATCGTCTTTTGGTGCAACAAGCCACAGACTTGAACGACACTCAAAGGGAGTTGGAGGAGGCGCGTGCAGAGGCGGAGAAGAAGGATGTAGAGCTCGACCAGGCCTTGCAGGACAGGGAAACGATGTCAAAAGACCTCGAACAATCCCTTGAGTCTTGTCAGGCGGATTTACACAAGATTAAGCAAGAAAGGGACCAATTGTGTACGTCGTCTGTCCAGTTCACGCGATGCCTTGAGCCTCCTCTGATTCCGTTGTAAAAGTGACTTCACAAGCTGCGTTGAAAGCTCAGATCACGACGATTCACGCTACGCAAACGACCTCTACTGCAGAGGTTGACGGGCTCAAAGTTCGCGTCGAGGATGTTGAACGTGAAAAACGTGACTTGGTTGTTGTCATTAGTCGTTTGAAGCAGGAAGGCGAGGAGCGCGAAGGTGCCGTAGTTTCATGTTCTTCAAGCTCAAAGCCAAGTGCTCACACCGTCTTTTAGACGAGATTCAAACTCTTCGTCTCAACTTGAAAGAAGCCCGGCAGGATCATCAGACTTTAGAGTCTCAAATTCGTGAACTTCGTTCTGCGGAAACGTCAACAAAGGTGGCTCTCTCGTCTGAACAGGTTTTTTACTACTTTCACTAATGATGAAATCAAACAGTTCAAATTCGACACGCTAAACCAACAATTCCAGCTGGTTCAAGGGGAGGCTGAACGTACTGCCAACGAGCTTAATTCCAAGACGGAAGAGTTCTCCAAATACCGACGAACCAAGAGCGCTGAAATGACGAACCTACAAGCTTCCTACGACTCGCTCAAGCAGAACTTTGAGTCTGTCCAAGCTTCCTTAAAGGCGCTTCAGTCTTCCCACACTCAACAATCACACCAGTTAACTCAAGCTTTGGCCAGAGTGCAAGACCTTACCGGTCAACTGGCGGAACAGGAAGCCACATATGCAAGCGAAGCGAACGGTCTCAGAAGGTTAGTATCGATGATGGAAGAGAGGGAGCAGCAAGCGAAGGAGATCGTTGAGAGCATCGAAAAGGAATGGGCAGGAGTCGGTGAAAAGGCAGAACAGCGCGAGGCTACACTGCGAGATGAAGTGGATAGGGAACGAAGAGCTCGTGAGGAAGCGGAGAAGAGGCTCTATCAACTGGAAACTGTTTTGGACCGTATGGGACGTGGAGAGCTGCCTTTGCCTAGCAGAAGCACTCCTACAACACCTCTTAGAACACCACGCACTGCGGACGTTTCTACAATGGATGTCATGATGGGTCTCAGCCCAACCGTGGCAATGGCTAGCAAGACGCAGAAGAGCGGAAAGACGTTCACAGAGGTGTATGCGGATTATGTTCGGTTACAAGATGAATATGCGCAGAAATGTGCCGAGTATGATCACATGGATCGTACTTTGACTTCCGTCCTGGCCCAGATCGAGGAGAGAGTGAGAACGGTTCATATTTATACCATATTGCTCGTCTTAAAAGAAATATTTATAGGCACCCGTTTTGTCGCAACAACGCGCCGAATACGAGAGACTTCAATCCGAAGCTTCCGAACTTGCCGTACAACTTTCCAACGCTATTTCAGAACGTGAAGCTCAAACCCACCTTGCTCAAGAGAACGGCCAAAAACTTGGCAAATCTGTTCGGGAGAACGAGCTACTGCAGAAACAGCTTGAAGACCTCGGTCGTCAAGTCCAATCCTTACTTCGGGAAATTGCTCGCCGCGACGATCCGACATTGGTCAACGCAGAAGAAGTCGACGTCCAGCCTATGGTCGCAGAAGATACCGACACGCTGATCAGCAACAACCTCGTTCTTTTCAAATCCATCAGTAGTCTACAAGAGCAGAGCCAGAAGCTTCTCAGGATCGTACGGGAGCTTTCGAGTAAGATGGAGAACGAAGAACGGGAATACAAGGATTCGATGGAGAGGGAGCAGAGTGAAGCCATCCGTGAGGCCCACGAAGCTATGCAAGAGCTCGCTGCGCAATTGGACAGACAGAAGAAGAACAGCGACAATGTTATCCAGGCATACGTGAAAGAACGAGACGCACTCAAAGCTATGTTGGCCAGGGCGGAGAAGGCGGTCGGCGGGCCCTTGACCACCGGTACGAGCGGAGATGCAGCTGGGTCTACTACAAGAGTGGAAGGTCAGAGTGGTAGCCTGGTGAAGGAGTTGGTCGAGGTCCAGAGTCAATTTGAGGCGTACAAGACCGAGATGGGCATCGACTCTGTGAGGCTTAGAGATGATCTAGTCGCGTCGCAGAGGGAGGTGGCACAGTTAAGTGCTGCCCTTGCCAAGGCGAATGCGAAGATCGAATTTCTCACTGGTGAGTCATTCGCTTGGTCTCAGCGTGTGCGTTGAGAACTAATTTACCGCAAGATCGTCATCGTATGCATCAAGAACAGTTCTCACTCCATGCCAAGGACATTGATGATCTGACGAAGCGGAATCAGAAGCTGTTCGACCAGTGGACAAGGATTGACATTGAATGCAGTCGGGCGACGGAAGACTTTCAGATTGCTAATGGTCGGATTGAACAGTTGCGTAACGAGTGCGCGAATCTTCGGGCAGAAAAGAAGATTTGGGAGGTATGTTAACCCGTTTGCTCGTGTGATTACTGAAGACTGATTTCCTTTTGTTCAGAGTGTGCAAGGTCGATTGGTTGAGGAGAACAAGACGTTGGCTTTGGAGCGCTCTCATCTATCGGATCTCATGGCCAACGTTCAGAAGATGCATAACGACCTCGAGCGGTCGGGAGAGAACGACCGTCGTCGTTTGGAGAGCCAGTTGCAGATGCTCGAAGGACAAGGGTGAGTCCATGTTATATGGTTGTATTCCTTGTGCTTAACTGCTACTAGGCAAGATCTCCGTGTACAGCTTTCTCAGGAGAGGGATACTATCCGGCACATCGGCCTCCAGAAGGATATCGAACTCAAGGAGCTACAGAATCGTCTTGACAAGGGCGTAAGTAGTCTCAAACACCTCTTTTTTGCGTAGAGCTGATTTCGAACGACCACAATATAGATTCAAGAACTGTCAAAGACTCGGGAGAACCTTGTCGGCGCCGAGACGAGCAAGAAACATCTAGAGGAACGAATTTCGGACCTCACCAAGCAAATTTATGGCAGCGAAGAGAAGCTTGCTGTTTACGAGCGCCGACCTAGTGCAACGAGTGGTACCTCGCAGACTGGTGAACAAGGTATCAGTCGCGAGCAGCAGTTGGAGTCTGAAGTCGCCGAGTTGAGGTAATGTTCGCAACACGTTTCAGTGGAGATAATGCTAAATGGCTTCTTTAATAAGATCTGCGCTCAAGGTTGCTGAGTTGGATCTTGCCGCTGCGAAGGGTCACGTACAGCAATTTAAGGAGATCAGTCAAGCAAGCGAGGAAGCGTTGTCTAACCTTAACTCAACCTACGACGATTACAAGGCATCGACCGAGGGCCAGATCTCTAGGCACCAGGTAACGTCATTATACCTAAAAGTTGAGTTGTCTTTATTAATGCCGTGACTACCCTAGGTCGAATATGCGGCACTTCAAGAGCGCTTAGAGGCTGTGCAGGAAGAGTTGGCACAACTCCGCAACAGACATTCGGAGTTACAGAAAACTTTCGACGATGAGAAGGCTGCCTGGACCAACGACAAGAGGACCTTGGAAGGTACTATTGTTGATCTTAGTACCTCCGAGAAGCATGCAGAAACTGATCGTTCGTCACGTGAAAATGAGATCCGACAGTTGGAAGAACGAGCAAAGGTTTGTCGTATATGTGTGTGGTTGGAAAATCTGCCCATTCATGATACTTCTAGGCAGCGGAAGAGCGGTATTCCAACGAAGTCGTTGCTCACGCAGATTCTATCAAGTCCGTTGAGACCCTGAAGAGAGAGCTACTTTCCGCCCAGTCGAGTTCACGAGATAGTCTTAAAGCTGCTGACACCGCCCAGGTGAAGCTTACCACGTCTGAGGGCAGTTGGAAGCACCAAAAGGAGGCGCTAGACAAAGAAGTAGTTGATCTCAACGCAAGGTGAGCATTCGCACCCTCAGGTTCAGATGCGCTTGCTCAACTTTTGATCAGAATCAAAGATCTCTCCGAGCAGAACAGGCTACTGCACCAACATCTCGACTCTGTCAGTTCCCAGGCCACTCGCATCAGACAAGCCGCGGATTCTTCAGCATCTGCACCAGCAGAGGGTGACGCAACGGACAATGCCGACGCCAAACTCGCTGAACTGCGCTCCGTCGTGCAATACCTCAGGAAGGAGAAGGAGATCGTTGAGCTTCAACTCGAATTAAGCAAGCAAGAGAATGCACGGCTCAAGGGTCAAATTGAGCACCTCTCTCACGCGTTGGACGAAACGAGGGCAACATTATCAGAGGTATGAGGTGTTTGTATTCTGATGACGGAAGGAATCTTTACCCATGATCAGGAGCGGGAGCGCGCTGTCGAGACGGCGGCATCTGCTTCTCAACATGCAGAGCTTGTCGAAAGAATCAATCAACTCAACATTCTCCGCGAATCCAACGCCACTTTGCGTACTGACTGCGAAAACCATGCTAAGCGTGCAAGAGACCTGGAAACTAAGCTTCAGCAACTATCTTCTGAACTTGAACCTAGCAAAGAGCAAGTCCAGACTGCTCAGGCAGAACTGGAAGCGACAAAGGCCCACATGGCTCGCTTGGAGGAGGAGAATCGTAGATGGCAAGAAAGGAATAGCCAGTTGCTTACCAAGGTCAGTTTCATATATCGTGTCTTTCACTTTTCTTACATCGAGTATAAGTATGAACGCATCGATCCTGCTGAGATGAAAGCGCTTAAAGACGAAATCGAGTCATTGAAGGCTCAAAAGGCTGAAATCGAGCAACAAAAGGCAGCGCTTGAAGCTTCCCGCAACGAGGCTGAGACTTCACAGGCCAGCCGAGTACGTATCGTTAGAATATCCCCTTTTCTGATTCTGACCATGCTAGATCGAGTCATTGGAGGCGACCATCCGCAGCCATAGAGAAAACCAACTCAAATTCTCCCAACGGATCAGAGCGCAGATAGGTGAACTGAACAATGAAAAGAGTCGTCTTCTTGACGAGAAGCGTGTCCTGGAGGGTAAAGTGACAACGCTCGAACAACAAGCGAACGAAGCGCAGAATAGACCGGCTGAAACAGGGACCAGTCAACTCTCTCAAGATCAAAACGCCACAATTGTCCGTTGTTCGCAGCTTCTCACCACTTTGATTTTCCTAACACTCTGACAGGCTGCTCTACAAGCGGAACGAGATAAACTTCTTGCTGAGAAAGCAGCCTTGGAGGCCAACCAAGCAACGGCGCCGGCGCCTGCCCCGACTTCAAATCCTGAGGAGGGCACACGTGTTTGGGAGGCAGAGAAGGCCGAATTGATCCGGGCCCGAGACGAAGCTTTTGCCCAAGTCAAAGTAAGCATACCTTAAAACCTCGCATCTAGCTTCATGCATTAATAACTCGCAGACTGCAACGGAAGAAGCACAAAAGGCAGCTGATGACATCAGAAACATACGTCGGCAGAATGTAAGATGCATGAAATTGAACTTGGGTCTACGATCTTTAACTGTGACTACAGGAAAACTTCCAGACAAGAATTCAGAGTCTAACGAAAGCAAAATCAGGGGCGGATTCTGAACGGGAAACAGCTGTTGCCGCAGCCGTCGCTATTGCCGTGCAGAAAGCCAAGGCAGAGTTCGAAAATGGGGGGAACGCGGAGGAATTGCGCTCTCTTGAAGAGAAACTCAGGGCTCAGCATCAGGAGGAACTGCAGGCCGCTATCGAGAATGCGCGCAAAGAGCAAAACACTACTGCTCCCCCACCAAATCAGCAAGCCGCCGTTGAAGCTGCAGTCGTTGAGCATCAGAAGGCATTGGAGGACAAACACGCTAAAGACATTGAGGGGGCTCTTGAGCGGGGTAGGATGGAACAGGCTACCAAGAACAAGCTCAAGGATGCACAGCTTGTCAAAGCGCAGACCAGGGTCAAGGATCTTGAGATACGAATTCAAAAATGGAAGGACGCTGGATATATCCCTCCCGAGGAACTAGCCGCAACAGCACCAAAAACTCTTGCTCCGGTACCGAGACCAGCCGCCCCAACACCAGCCGCACCTTCCCAAGGACCAACACAAGCGACTCCCGCACCCAATATCCCCCCCACTGGTCCTGGGGCCGCACCTGCGCGAAAGCCAGGACCAACTCCAACTGGCCCAGCTGCTGGCGTGGGAAGAGGCGGAACAGCCATTCGCGGTCAAGCTCGTGTAAACGCACCACGAGGCGGCGCAATCGCTGGCCGAGGAGGTGCACCCGTAAGACCAGTCGCAAACGCTCTTGCAGGGGCCAGCGCTAATACGACCACACCCACTGCTCCGGCTGCTACCGCTCCGCCGGGTTCTCTCACCATTGTGGGTGCAAGCAAACGACCACGCGAGGAACAGACCAATGCTGCAGATGATACTCTAGCAAAACGAATCCGACCTGCTCCCGAAACGCAGCCCAAGCCAGCGATGGCACCGAGACGACTACCTCCACAACAGACTCAACCTGGTTCATAGTACAGAATATTTGGGACCATGTTGTTAATGCTTTTGTACTATTATCACCCCTTTCTTGTACGCTAATTGCAAATCCAGTTAACTTATCTTAAGCTGTAGGCGGACCCCAGCCAATAACGGAAGCATGATCGAATACTACAGGCGAACCCTGTCGTGGTATTCGTGGTGGGATGGAAGGTATTGGTGGAGATACAGGTCTTGGAGCCTCCCCATTTTTAGTAACGAACGTGCCTTGGTAACCTTTTTGGGACCGACCTAGCGACGAACTAACTCCGGCATGACGTAGACTGTGCCATGGGGGTGGCTGCAGCGTTCCTGGTGGGAAGTGGTAAGTATGTATATGTGAAATATCACGTTACATATGTACATGTGGATCAAGGACTGATCCATCACGGTAAGATTGTGTCAGGCGGCAATCATGTCCCGGTATTATGGGCAGGCCTGGCAAGCCGCATTTCTTGACAGCGTGTGGATAGCAGTTTCATTAGTTCATTGGTTACCGTTCTATTGGGGGAGTTATCCGCGCGCACGCCGCGCAACGTTTGGTCTGGGGAAATTATCGAGAAATGGCGCCACCAAGATCTGCGCGATGGCCCGAACTGGATATACTTAGTGCGTGGTCCAGACAAGCCCCGTGGTTGCAAGAACCACGATGATCTTGGGAGAGATCCTTCAACCCTTCCGAGTAGAGGGCCAAGGACGCTGGCGCACTGCAGCTGGTGTATGTGGCCATTGGAACCACTGGCAGGAGTAAATCAAAGGCAGAAACAGGCGGCCCGGGCGCATTTGAACCACAGTGCGAACAAAGGGAAATTGAACCCGTGAAGGTACTCACTCATGTAGAATCAAGATAGACCCATTCTGATCGAGCGGAACTAGTGATATGTGTTAGTTGATAACGACTAAGAAAAAATCCATTCAGTTGGAGTCGTTGATGATTCGAATCATGTAGCGACAATGATGGCGGGAGTTGCGGGACCAAAGGAGGCTGGAAGCAACCAGGGCAGATAGTCCTGAGGGCGATAGGCCAACAACAGGTAAATCGCATAGGCTTGCAGGGGAGTCTTAGTAAGCTTATAGGGTTGTTAAAAAATATTTGGGTCAGGCGACATCCTAAAAGGATACATCTAGTAATTCTAGAGTAGTCTAACATGCAGCCTGTAAAACCTGTAAGAGACAGCTTTCTGGTGGAAATGAATTGTGACCCAATTATAACGGTAAAAGCACAGCATGTAGATGCAATATAGTAAACTAACTCCATGACAGATTATGATGGTAGTAACACAGCATATAATGATGACCGTAAACTGTTGACAGAGCAGATCAACACGAATTTTGTCCGAAAGAGGTATCCCCATGGACAATGTGCCTGTCTGACGAGACCAACTCGGAAAACGGCGGGGTCAATTACTGCACCCTCAACCATACTACAGCTTTCCCAGTTGTTTATTCAGCTATGTCGGACTCCATTATAAGTTTTAGCGATCTCAATCCATCCGGATCAAATCACGACGAAACAGGTCTATGAGACCCAACAAATATCGAGCTCAGTTGATCTGCTCTGTCAAATTATCTCCATGCTGTGCCATTGGGCCACAATTCATCCCCGCAAGCTGTCTCGTACAGGAATGTTAGGCCTTTTTTAGATGACGCCTGACCTGGCAAATCCTTTTTAACAAACCTATAAGTTCAAGATTCCTCTGCAAGCCTCTTGCGATTTACCTGTGGTTGGTCCCATGGCCCTTAGTATCTGGTTCCTTCCATCCTCATCGGTTTGGTAACCACCTGTGACAAGCTTATCAAAGTTTCCATGCATCCGACGAGGTCCCACCTCAGATTTGGGGATGTCCAGAACACCCGACCATCGCCGCCAAGGTCGAACGTTCTACCGTCAGGACCTGCATCAATTCATCCTCAAAGGCAGAGGCGTTTGATTCAATACCATCCATATATACCGCCATGCGCTGGAAGTTTCTCTCGCTCAGCCCATGCAGAGTACGAAGATGTGATCGCTCACCAAAATTCTTCTATCATTGACGGTCAAGCTAGTCTGCTTAATGACCCACATCTGTTACCCCAAAAGGCGAAATATGTTGAAAGACAAGCCAACAATGTGAGCATTGTGATTTTGTCCATCGGTTCTGATCACAAACCTGATTCTATTATCGAGTTCCTCGACGTCTATCGACGAAGACGCCATGTGAATCCAGAGGCGATGTACCACCGACAGCAAAGGATGATACCAAAATCTAGCATCAGAAGTTCGCAAGTTCTGCCTATCCCGGACAACGACGCCTGTCAATCATTTACAGGACTTGGGTCAGGCGAAGGCGAGCTAGGTGCATCTCGATACCATATGCTGTGCAGTGTCAGCATGGACACCCTCCGTCCCACTGGCGTGGAGACTCTCGTGTATACCCCTGCAAGAGAGCCTGTACAACACCAACCATGGGTAAGTAAATCCACTCACAAGGCTTGCACCTTCTGAATATTTCGTAGGCGTTATCTCACAGTGCACAAACAAGCATGCTTCGTAAAGAGCGTGAAAATATTTCCTGGAAGGGGGTAGGGAGCGATTATGAGAAGCGAACGACACCGTTCCCTCCGGCGTACCCATCTTACCTGCAGCTGGCAACCTCCGAATATGGTTGTGCGTCTGAAATAGGCCTCGACTCGGATGATTCCAGTTTGTGCCTACCACAACAGCCCGTGAATCCCGCTGCCTCCACTGGCATTGTAGAACCTGGAAAGGGAAATGCCCAATCATCCATCGCAGCATTGTCCAAGGGGGAAATGAACAAATTAACTGTCTGTTCCTTCATTTGTGAATGCGGCTTCGAAAGCGCTAGCAAGGGGCGTATGGATCGGCATCGCGACAGCCTGTTACATTCAAAACGGAAGCATGGGTGTGCTTGTGGCAGGTTTTTTACACGGGCTGACAGTCTTCACCGCCACAAGAAAAAGTGTAATATTCAACAGCGTTGATATTCAAGATTGTTGCGTACTGATTTAAGCTGCCTCGAGTCAGGAACCTGACTCTTTACCAAAAAAAATTACCGTCGAGTATTGCATTCACCAGGCGCGAATCGCTTTGGATGTTTGCATTAATGTCGCTCTTAATATGTTTGAAATACTCTTCACGCTGTATGTATGTGTAAAAAATGAAACCAAGGGTTGTCATAACGTGATTGCAGCCGCCGAGCCATGTGGCTGCGGTGGCGGTGCCCTCACCTGCCACGTATCTCAGACTCGTGGGCCCAATTTACCGGCCCTCTTGCGTATCATCACTATGGACATCTTCCAAACCCAGCTCAACGCTATCCAGCACAAACTTGCATTCGTGGCCTCAGAGCCTATAGAATGGAAGTTTTACGTCCAGGTTTTCTCGTGGACCGTCACCCTCTTCGAGTCATACCTCCTGTAAGCTACCATGCCACCGTGGATGTTTCTTGCTGACGTGTCGGCGATATACAGGCTGCGTCAATACCCTCTATACTCCAAAACTGAACCTCCAAAAGCGCTCGCTCCTCATTTCGAGCCAGGGGTGTTTGAAAAATCACAAAAATATGGAAAAGACAAGGCCAAGTTTTCCCTCTTTTCTGGGTTGTATAAGCAGCTGCTAGATTCCACTATGCTCCAATACGGGTTCTATGCATGGTCTTGGAGCAGTGCTGGTCGGTTGTTGGCAAAATTAGGATATGGGCCTGAATACGAGGTCAGTATTTTGTCTTTATATTTCTTCTGTCAACGTGTTCATCTTCTGCGCAGATTCTACAATCCATCTTCTTCGTATTCATCCTCTACTTCTTGTCCTCAGTCCCCACTCTTCCTCTGTCGGTGTACAGCACTTTTGTCTTGGAAGAAAAACACGGATTCAACAAGACTACTCCTCGTCTTTTCGTGGCTGATCTCCTCAAGGGATGGGCTGTGGCAATCGTACTCGGCTCTCCCTTCCTTGCCGCTTTCCTCTACATCTTCAAATGGGCAGGTGTCCAGTTTGTACCCTGGTTGATGGCATTTATGTACGTGCCCCCCATACCCCTTTTTTTCTTTTTGTAAAAGACTCAAATACTTACAGGATCTCTTTCCAACTAATTATGGTTGTGATCTACCCAACTGTCATCCAACCGCTCTTCAACAAACTTTCTCCCCTCCCAGAAAGCGATCTGCGTTCTCGTATCGAATCTCTTGCTACTAAACTCAAATTCCCTCTTAAGCACTTGTACGAGATCGATGGCTCGAAGCGTAGTTCGCATAGCAACGCCTATTTCTTTGGTCTTCCATGGGTAGGTGTCTTCACTCGGCCACGAAGATATGCTCATCATTGCTGTAGAGTAAGCACATCGTCATTTTTGATACCCTCGTTCAGCAATCGAAGCCCGAGGAAGTCGAAGCAGTACTTGGTAATATCAATCCAACTATCTCGTTGGATAAGTTGCTTACTCCTTTCACTAGCTCATGAACTCGGTCACTGGTTCTTCCTCCACCCCACCAAAATGATGGCGATTTCCCAAATTCACATCTTCACCATTCTCGCTCTCTTCCCAGCCTTTTTGCGCGCTCCTCCTCTCCTCAGGTCATTTGACTTCCCTAAAGCCGTTGCCGCAAACCCTCCCACCATTGTAGCCTTCTTGCTCTTCCAGATGATCTTGACGCCTCTTGAGGCTGTCGTGTCCATCGCCATGAACGCTGTCAGCCGACACTTTGAATGGCAGGCCGACCAGTTCGCTTGTGAACTCCAAGACAGGTTGAAGAGCTCGGAGATGAAGGATATGGGTGACAGGCTTGGCAAGGCACTCATCACGCTTCATGTCAAGAATTTGTCCACGGTCTGGGTGGATTGGCTGTGAGTATATGCAACTCCATCTCGTCTGCTTTCTTATTGACATTTAAATTAGGTACTCTGCATACCACCATTCGCACCCTACATTGTCGGAGCGGTTGAAGGCGCTCGAAGCCTTCCAAGCTGCTCGCGAGAGAAAGAAGGAATAAATTTGTCTTGGTCATACCACTTGATTTTTGTACGGCCTTTCATAATTACAAGACGGGGAGTGATGTCCTCGTTATTTAATAAAATATGGCTGTTGCGTTACAGTCCCCTATCATGCAGGAATTTGGCCTTCCACCCTTTCACTCTAATCCTACCCAACGTCAATCCACCCTTCGCCTCTGCCAATTCAACCACCCGATTCAACGGCGCCCATGACCGCGCTACAAATTCTTTAAACTTGCTCTCTTCCTCCTGTTTCTTCTTTGCCTTTTCAGTGAGATTGGTAAAAGCGTGTGGATGCTTAGGATCCCATGCTTTTAGCTTGTAAGCCCGGACGCGCTGTTGTTCGCTGGATACTAGCCAGGCAAGGTTTCGTGTCAGATTATGTGAGAGCCCTCGAGTTTGACTCGAGTTGTATAATAGAGCTAGCGTGTTGTTCACTGTGAAGACGGATCGCTTTTGACTGGAGATTGAGAACGGGAGAAACGCACTGCGGCTGTTCCATAGTTTCAACCACGTGCGTTGTGAGTCACAAGGGGATTGTTGGACGCGCGCGCCAGCTTCGAAGACTGGCCTCCATAGTCGACGGAGGTTCCTTGTTGCTTGAGGATGGTGAAGAACGGATGTCGAGACTGTTCGGAGAAAGAGACGGTATAGACTTGTGAATTCACTGACAAGTCGCGTCATGCATGCCGCGGTGCCGTCGTACGCGTCACGGTAACTCTACCTTCCGTCACCAAAAAATCCGCCTTTCTATGGGTGTATATCCAGACACCCTCGTTGCCTATGCCAAATACTACGGCAGATCGTCAGTACGTAGTACGTACCCTATCCCTCCAGACACCCTGGGCGAAATTGGCAGCTTGTCATACCATGACCATCCTTTACACTCTCAAATCTAGTGGAAACAGTCTACATCTATCACATTCGTACCGGGTACGAAGCGGTCAAGCCGCGTCTTCTCGAGATGAAAGCAATCGCGTCGGGATGATTAAAGCTGCCCAAATCACCTCGTTCGAGTAGTCCGACACTGGCAAGCAGGGCGTATCCCTCGCTGCTTCGCTTCCAACCACCACGAGATATCCAGAAAACAGTTGCCATGGCCAGGAGAACGAGGCGGACATAAACTGCAGCGATACGGCATATGAACGCAGCAACCACACTACATGAGGCCCAGAAAGACTTCCACAACGACTGGGATACCGTCCTTCATCCGATTCAAATCTGGACGTTCACGCATCAAACCCAAACGACGCAACAGCCTGGAGGCCTGGGCGGACAACTCGGAACTCTTTTCCAGATCCATTCGCTCATGCCCCAATAGGACAATATTACCGTACATCACAACAAACCGCATGAATGCCCCTCTCCGGGAGGTAGGTTTCAAACACGGAACCACATCCTTGACGAATGCTCACTAAGTAGTTTCTCCAATGCATAACGTTGAGAGATTGCGAGCTATCTGTCAGAGTTTGAAAAGTCCAAAATAGGATTAGTGGTTGTGTGATTGATGTTAAAGGTTGTGATGATGGCAATCTGAGAGGGTGGAATTGAGCATATTGCACGAAGCCGTGGCAGGCGTGTAGGAGAGAATTATAAGTAGATGCTCAAAAATGAGAATTGTGGTGTTGTTTGGTTGCGCTTCTGATGCAAGTCTTTCAAGTTATATTCAACATCTGTTCCGCCACATCATCTTCGTCTACAACCGCCTCTAGACTCCCTCGACTAGGATGCACGTCATTATCCAATGATGTAGGCGGACCCCACCCAGTAACTAAGGCACTGTCGAATAATTCAGGCGAACCCTATGGTGGAGGCGTCGAACCCCGTGTTGGAACTCCGTGGTGGATGCGGTGAAGGTGGAGGTGGTACTAGAAGTCTATGCCAACTTTTTCTTCTCGGTAATCGATCTGAGGCAACCAAAGCAGACATAAGAAGCAACGACATGACACAGACGATGACAAATCGCACCACGCGCTGCACTGATCGTTGTGAGTACCAATGTCTACGAAAAGGAAGAGGTGTGTAGAACCCACGGAGACCAGCTCTGCGGAAGGTCGGGCGTCAAGCCATCCTCGCTCTGTCCGTTATATTTTTCATCCTTTGTCAGAAAAATGGTCTCAAAATGAAGTAAGAAATTTAGTAAAGCAGCCGATCTCCAACAAGTGGTAGGCTATGAAACGTCCTGGTCACTGACCCACTGGGGCGACAACGTGCAAGCTCATGAGTCAAAAGGCCGCAAATTTACGTTACCCCAGCAGGCAGGTAATGAACTGCACCAATACGTATGCATGAGCGACTGGTGAAGAAATGACAAAGCCGACGCGGCCGGTACCTTGTTCGGACAGACTTATGTGAAGTATCGCATACCTCAAAAGCTTGTATCAGGCGTATTCCATGTCAGTAGACCCTCATTAGAACCAGCCCTCACTTTGCTCGAACCTCTGTCATGATTACCCCATGTGGATTAACGAATCTATAAAAGTCTAAAACCCCAGTTTTGATGTTACTCCTGCCCCGTTTGATCGACAAAAATTTCTATACATCTTGTCATTCCCAGAGAAATGCAACATTAGGAACGATTCATTTGCCGAGCACGCACCACACCTCAACAATCTTAAAAGTTGGTGGTGTAGTAGGTTACCTTCTTACATAGCTCTTGTATTAATTTAGAGACACTTTTATTGAGAAGAAAAGCAGTCGGAGCGCTTCCGAAAACGAGGGTCTAAATCCCACCGAACTTTGCAAATTTATTTAATGTCAACGCTCATCGCGCTCATCGAGTCACACTGGCGGCTTGAGCGCGTCCACAGCTTCCAAAATATGAAGATCATATGACCCTTAGTACGAGAGTACACAGCACGGTCATTGAAATTGGTCACGCGCATCATTCAATCCTTGTGTCAAGTACTCACGATATTACTGTCCAGCTTCGATCGCTTCCGTCAGTTGCTTTCTATTCTTGTAATCTTTAGCACATGGTTCAACATACTTACTCCATGTTTTAGAAGTCTTACAGCTTCCACATTTCATGGATTTCAAATCTGATGCTACAGACAATCTAATATCCTATTAACGAATGTTCTGTAACGATTCCAAAGCATACAGCTCATTGTAGAAGGTGACGCAATCCAATCTTCCATATTTGCACTAGCAGGGCTGTTTGCGCTTCCCTGGGTTAATGATAGTAGTGAAGGTGTGGCCAATCAGTTCCGCAATCGGAAGTTTGATGACTTCAATAGATTACGATGACTAGAATCTTGATGGATTTTTTTTTTCATACATATCCGCCGCACAGGACCCGAAATAAAGCTTGAGACCAAATGCAGACAAATGATGACAGTGGCGTGGATTGCTGTTTGAGTTGGAAAGCCATGAGGCACCTTGGTAACCCGACGACAATCAGTAGCTAACGCAGTAAGTCCGAAAGAACCCTGGAAGATCCGCCGGGCACGCTGGGAAGCCCATGGGCCATAGCTTTTTGCGAGATCCAAAAGATCTAAGGAGCCATCTATGCACCTATGCAAGTAAGTAGTCCCAAACCATCAATAACATTAACAAACAGCTCCATAACCAGCTAAAAGGTTTGTCGGAAGTTTGGCCCTACGTGGGAGAGGCAGCGGAGCTAATGATGCCAGATAGGGTTCAACTGCACTCCTCGACGAGTCCTCGTGCAATGGTCATCGATCATCCTTGAAACCGTCCCTGATGCCCACAATACCGAGAAGGACACCCCTGCATGCACAATCAGATTTAACAGTTGATGCTGTCCCAACACTTGCTAATGCCTGTATTGTAATTGACTGGTGCTGTATTCTGAGGTTCAATCAGAAGGAGACACGCAATGGACAGGCATAAGACGGGGCCGATTATCTGCTTTCCGAGCTGTTCATTTCAGGTATGATTGAAACATCTCATCGAGTTTATCATTCATCCCGCCCCACTAATAGCAATAAAACTGGAACGTGGTCGGTGACGATATCAAAGCTCCATTTGAGATCCCGTTATGATTTGACGTAACTCACTGTGAAGCCCCAGTCATGTAAACAAAATCAAGTTGACTTCTGCTTCATTATATCTATATCTGCACATGTGCCACTGCCGTTATGATCGGTTATCGGTTACGGTTCATTTGCGCTGGGAACACTGTTCTTCCTCAACATCCCTTTTCGGTGACGGTCGTCTGACCAAAATCTCCCTTGAAACCTACGAATTCGAGTCCTCCGCAATGTGTTTTGCATGCGGTTGGCCACATTCCCTCAGTATCCGGTTGCTAACATCCTTATTTGTCTGGTGACCAGCGCCGCAGCGGTGACAACCCCACCTTGGATTTGGGGATCCGACATTTGTCGCCATTGCGCCAACGTCGAGCATCCTACCGTCAGGATCTACGTCAATGCATTCTCAGGCACCTCTGCATTTGATTTGACAATTGCATCCACATATACCACCCGCTGGATTGTCCTCGCTAGTGGCTTTGGCAAAACGAACCACGTTAGTCGAACCTTTACTGCAGTCAGGGCGCGATATTTATAGTGTGAATTTGTCCCATCATCCATGCGTGAATGCATGGCATCATGTCTCCTTGATTATTGAATACATATTGTGTGCCAGTTTAAGCTCGTATTGACACGCTATGATCGGGGTTATTTTCATCTTGATTGGTCCTTGAATAAGTTGTGTGTCACGTTTAGAATGTTATAGGTAACGTTCTCTTACTGAATGTGAGCCTCCGGCAGAGCCGTGGAGATCACTCTCGGCTATATAATGCCCTCTACTGGATTCAACTTCCTCTGTCTTCATGTCGGATCTTTCTCGCTCAACCCATGCAGAGTATGGAGACGTTATCGCTCCTCGTGATTCACTCCTCTTCTTACCTTCTGAGACATTCGTTGAAAGATACTCCAAAAATGTGAGTGACGTGGATTTTCTCCATCGGAACCCAGAACCTCTTGCATATGTATATGCTGATTCTATTGTCAAGTTCCTCAATGTAGATCGACAAAGACGCCACGTGAATCCCGAGGCCATGAGAGAGCCATACCACCGTTGGCGGAAGATGATTCCAAAACATAGCATCAGAATTTATCCATATTCGGACAACGGCGCCTTTGATTCATTTGCAGAACTTAGGTCAAGTGGAGGCGAGCTAGGAGCACCTCAAGGCCACATGCTGCACAGTGTCAGCATGGACACACTCCGTCCCGCTGACGCTCGCCGTGAAGTGGGGATCCCTATGAATAATCCTGGGCCGGAGCCTGTACAACACCAAACATGGGTAAGTTAGTCCACTTACAAGTCGTGCACCTTTCATTGTTTCCTTGTTGGTTGGTAGGCATTGTTGCATAGCGCACAAACAAGTATGCTTCGTAGACCGCATAAAGCTGTTCCCTGGAAGGGGGTAAGGGGCGATTACGAGAAGAGAAGCACACCGCACCCATATTACTACCCGCATTTGGCAACCTCCAAATACGGTCGTGCGTCTGAAATAGACACTGATGGTTCCAGTTCGTGCCTACCACAACACCACATGAACCCCAACGTCTTCACCAACATAGAAGCTGGAAAGAGCGACGTCCAATCATCCGTCGCGGATCCGTCTGGGGGAGAGGTTAGCGAACCAAGCGTCGTTTCCTTCATTTCTGGTGGTACCAAGTGTTATCGTTGCAGCTGTGGCTTCGAAAGCGCTAGCAAGGGGCGTATGGATCGACATCGCGACAGCCTGCAACATTCGGAACGGAGGCATCGGTGTCTTTGTGGCAGGCTTTTTACACGGGATGACAGCCTTAAGCGTCACAGGAAAAGTTGTAATAATTGACGGCGTTGATCTCCGAGATTGTTGCGTATTGAGATTGCGTATCATTAGGCAGCTGATATAGCTACCGCAGGACTCCGGCAGTTCAAGGACTCTTTACAATCAAGCATGGCATTCGCCAGGCGCGAATCTGCTTCATTTATCTCGTTCCTATATATTTGGAATACTTTTCTCGAATCGCATGTGTAGTTTTCCCTGCGTTTACGCTTCTAAGTCATTACAGACAATTATCCTCTGCTCTCACTAGGCCTGACATACCGATATTCACGTAACTCTTCCCACTAAATCGCCTCGACGAGATGTCAATCCCTATCCATGCCATCTGTCTCCGGTTACTGGTTACCGGTCACCTGTATTACCGTTTTACCACCAACATGAGCTTCAGACATTGCTATATAACAAGAAAAAGCTCACCGTTTCACTTTGGAGGTTACTTGGCATCCTATTGATCTTCTCCACGAAGTCGTCAGGAGGGCATACCGAGGAATCGACCTTCCTACCAAATGCGAGCTCGAGGTCCATGTGGGCTTCGCCGATGTCTATGAGATTGTTCCGGTCGACATCACTGTCTGGGTGTGTTGTGCCTTTGGCGTAGGAGCCGAAGAGGTAGGCGGAGGTGATAGAAGGATAGGATTGGATGATAGATAAAGCAGTGGAGAGGATGTCCGATTGTGAGAGGACCGGTGCGGACAGACATCAACAGCGCTTATCTATCGTGAGAAAGCTAAATTTGTCAATTCCGATTGCCCACCACCTTTTTTCTACCGCTTGTGTACCGCTTCCCATGAGGCAAAGGTTACTGGCCAAGATATTGCATCCCCAAAAAATGCTGTTGACTGAGGATGTTCATCCCTGATACCAAGCAAAGAACAGCGGTCATAATCTTGCACCCAACTTCTCATCCACTGTTTATGTGGATTTGCGCGGCATATCTAGCCAGAAAATAATATAGAATAGGAACATTAGTCAAGTTACGGATCGTGAGCAACATATTTTTTAAAAACGAATCAAAATCTCTCAGATTCTCAAGTCATTGGCGGAAGACGGTTCAGCAGCGATATGGCCTTCACGTTAGCAAGTCTACAATTGCAACGGGGCCTGCTAATGGACTCTTTCGAGTGAGTAAAATTTGGTTGTGCGGTTGAAAACGCAACCGAGGAGAGGATCCAAAGGATGGATTGTATGAATGGTAAAACATAGTTCGCGATCAACTAAGCCGTGTGGGAGGTAAGGGTGAAAAATGGACGCTGAAAGACGAGAATTGTGAGTGTTGTGCGACGTGTTCTAAGCTTATATCTTGTAC
>KN818276.1:82279-108769 GCA_000827485.1 Amanita muscaria Koide BX008 | reverse complement strand
AGCAGGCAGGTACAAATGAACGGCACCAATGTGATAACTAATATTCCATTATAAAGACTGTAGGCGGTGAGCGACTGACGTAGAGTAGTAAAATAAAAAACGACCAAGACCGACTTGGCGACAACCCACATGGAATTGCGGATATATAGGGGAAAACTTAAAAGACCGTGGGTTCCTCAGAAAAGTGGTAAAAAAGAAATATTGCATATGCATCGCGTTACGTTAATCAAAGAATCAAAAGGACAGGCAAGCCTTACAACCAAGATCTTGAGAGAGAACGTTCGTCTAGCTATGTTCAAGCCGAGGGGCCAAGGAAGAGCCCAAATGCAATGTGCACGGACCAATAACGAGAGCCATACCATCATCAGCAGAAGATGATATCAATAATCAAAAGTCTAGCATCCGGATTTCTCCAGTTCTGCCCGTCCCAGAAACTTATGACAGACGCCAACAACAGAATCCGGGTCAGATCTCTAGCTCACACTCTGTTGCCATTGTAGTGATAACAGGCAACGGCTACCCCTTCTTGACTTCGTGAGTGAGGCGGATGTTCTGACTCACTCCCTTCCATTCACACCAAGTCTACGCAACAGGGCAAGGACTCTTTCGTGTGTATTATTTAGTTGTGTGGTTGATATTAAACGCAACCGAGGAACCAAAGGATGGACTTGGATATGTTGTATGAACAGTGGTAGAACATAGTTCGCGACCAAATACTAAGCCGTGCAATGAATGTACTAGCAGGAGGTATGGAAGCCGAAAGACTAGAATCGTGAGTGTTGCGCGACGTGTTCTAAATGTACGCCAAGCTAGACGATGTCCCGCAGATCATCTTCGTCTATGACTTCTTCTAGGCTCCCCACCAGGCGGGCCCCATCCAGTATTTAAACCACGGTCCCATGTTACAGGTGAATTTCCTCGTGGTGGCGTCTGTGGAGGAGTCGAACCAGTTCGAGGCGGAGGAGCCTGACCAGGTGGAATAGGGTGTGGTATCCAAAGCCAACTGTCCCCTTCTCTCGGTGTATCACGTTGACGTGAAGCAACCAGAGCAGGCATAAGGAGCAACGACATGAGATAGAGGATCACGAGTCGCATTGTTGAACCACGGGCTGCATTGTTGTGAGTGCCAATATTGCAAAAAGGAAGCGAAGTGTAGAACTCACGGGTGAATCAGAGACCAGCTCTGGGGGATCGTCCATTATCGTTTTCAGCCTCTTATATCCTTTGTCGCTTAAGCAAGTACTTAGTTCCAGAAATGGAACAATAAAGTACCCGATCGCCATCCTGGCGTGAAACACTCGTGAAACGTCAGGGTCACTATATGCAAATTCGGCTATGGTACTTGGGGGTGAAAGGATGCAAAAGTACGTACATTGGATGCAGCAGGCACGTACATAATGAACTGCACGGTGCACCAGTGTGATAACTTGGTAATGTAGACTGTAGGCATGATCGCAGGAGTAACTGACCTAGACGTTGGAATGGCAAAATAAAAAACGATCAAGTTGGCGCGGCCGGTAACCTTTTTAGGACCGACTTGGAGAAGCTTAGCGACGACCCACATGGAATTGCGGTTGAGAACAGTCGAGAACGTTCGTCTAATCGTCTTCCTTGCAAACACAATGTGGCAAGGAAGGGCAAGGACAGGCAAGGACCAATGACTTCAAAGTTACTTATTTATTTTTGGTTACCCCTTCCGTCGCGCGGCGTCCTATAAAAAGAAACATGGCTAATCGAAGCTATCGAGCGGCTCATCCTCACATTATTTAAACCTTCATGTCTCTTGATTGATGGAGTTTTGCACAAATATTAGTCACGCCATCCAGGTCATTCGATCGACTATTATTTCTGTACTGATAAACGCGTGTTCTGGGCACAGTCGGAAGTTTGAAGTTTTCAATAGATTACAATGACTGGACGGGATTTTTTTTCATATCCGCACGGTAAATAAAGACCAAATGCAAACAATTGATGACGGTGGCGCAATAGCACTTGTTAGGCGAGTGCTGTTGGAGTTGGAAAGACATGAGGATGACCCGAGGGAGCCCGAGGGCAATTGGTAACTAAGTCCGAAAGAAACTTGGAGCATCCGGGACGCTGGGAAGCTTATGACTTTTGAGTGATTCAAAGGATCTATGCATAGGTAGTCCCAAATCATCAATAACGGTCTACAACTCCATTTCATCAGGTTTTCGGCAAAAGGGCTTACTGCAAGTTGGACGTGGTCTATGACAATACGAAAGTTCCATTTTAGATCCTATTATGACGTGATAGCCACCACATATCTATCACATTATGGATCTTTCGTGATGGAACGGATTCTCGCCTCGTGAGTTCGGCGGACTTATCCTCAATTCTTCTTTCGTTCCGAAGGTTTCGTAGCGGGGACCAATTGCATGCCTCATTCTTGCAAATATACAAAACGAATCAATTCCACCATCTCCAGCATGAAGTGACGTACCTCATGACAACCAGAGGAGAGCAAAAAAATTGTTCCGCCCTCTTGTAGCCGTTCCCCACATATCTGAATTACAGCTACAATATTGTGGTGAAAAGCTTTCATGATTACCTCGGTTTCAGCAGCTACAGCGTGTCCTATGCGCAAAACAACGTATATCCTTTGAGTATACGTCATCATGCAGTCAGAGAGGATCCTGCTCAGCCCGTGGATATGTGATTAGACCCTGGAGCTGGTAAGCTCCCATTGTATGTTGATAACTGATGGGCGATGCTCGAGTCAACTCGAAAAATGTAGGACAGATGTGTGCGCTGCCTACATGTCGGGCACTTCAAATATAACAGGTTGATCGTTGCCGCTGGAAGCTCACCATCCTTCAACGATTCTTGATCCTTCTCCGACCTAGCGCCTTGTGTCCCTAAACGGACGTACATATTAGACATCAAGTGGGGGTATGATCAGAAACTGCTTCTTCTGGTTACCACCCATCGAGCAGGCTTATGCGCTTCTCATGAACTTCTAGGGGAATTTTACGACAGAGTTTGCACATAAACTGACTTTGATATCTATGACACCTCTGAGCAGTTCAGACTGCCCTAAGAGAATACCGTTTAGTTGCATCTGTCACATAGATAGCTGTCCTGAGAAGGGACCTTATAAGAAAGACACAGGAGGCGCACCTTTCGTTTGTCCATTTCCTGTCGTTTCGCTCTCAACTGGCCATCGACCACCTTACGTTTTTGCTTCTTCCCCTCCCTGTCATTCTTTGATTCCTTCTTGACACCTTCAAAGTCCATTCATCCTGTGCCCGGTCAGTAACACATTGATAATTCCCGGCAACACAACAATAAGCTTGACCTCATTGCCAGGCACTGCGCTACCGGATGAAGGGTCCAATACAGGTTTTTTGGCCTTGTTCCTAGTTGAGACTACCTCAATCAAGGATATCAGAGGAGATCTCGGCTGGCGACTCCATGTCGGTTCATGTTGAGAGATGTCGAGTCGGCCCTGGACCTCCGAATCGCTGATTGAATCGGTCCAGTGACACCAGTCACAAATTTCCCAGGCGACCTTATTCCAAAAAGGATGATCATTCAAGTTATAGTAACCGCCAAACAAAAACTTTTGGGCCAACTCTTCGCGTGCAGCTTCTAAGTGCTCGTGAAAATCACGGCATTGTCAACTCAATTTCAAGCCTAATACCGTAATACCTGGTGCCTAGATAGCGATGTCGCCCGTGCCAAACTCTCAGTAAGCATCCCCAAATCTGAATTGATAACTCGTAGATTGCGATAGTATGGCAGCACCAAATGTTCTTGCACCAGTTGTTCTTGGTACCAAGACCAGACGCCCCTTGAACATCAGCAGCAACCTTCCCAAGGACAAACATCCGCGCCCAATGTCCCTCCCACCGTTTCTGGGGACGCACCAGTGTGCGGAAGCTGGGACCAACTCCAACTGCTGGCTTGGGAAGAAGTGCACTGCAGGAGCCAACGCTAACACGACCACGCCCATTGCTCTGGCCGCACAAGTCACTACCGCTCCACCGGATTGTGAGTGCGAGCAAGGAAGGAACAAGCCAATGCTTCATATGATACACTTGCAAAGCAACTCAAACCTGCTCACAATGGCACCGAAACCTCCTCAACAGACTCGACCTGGTTCATAACTTAATATTGTCAGAGGAGAACATCAAAGTGTTGTGCCTGTATTACGGTCGAAAGGCGCAAAAAAGAACAATGCATGCACGTAACGTTACAACTTGGGCTAGATGTAGGAGCAGGCGCTTGTGGAGGCAGTACTTAACTCCGTCCTTGAGCGCCAGTCCGCCGGGCCACAGATTAGGTGATATATTAATATGCCCATATGTCAGCCAATGTCGTGTTCCCGACGGCGACTATCCACGATGGAATTTTCTACATGGAATCACAATGAGGATTAAGTACTTGTTTCTTTTGCGAGGGATGGAGGGAGATGGCGTGGGAAATCACCGGTACTACACCACACAGCACACCGAGATCCCCTGCAACACCAAAGATCGCAAGCCGAAGAACAATGTATGCAGTGCTTAGTGCACGGGATCTCTGATGGACATTATTGCAGTCCCAAATATAAGCGACGCAAAAGCTTAAGTGCAGGCAGAACATTATTACTGGAAGTAATCCCTACAGTCACATTGCGGTGGCACGGACTCAAGGATGACGAGATTTCCCCCCAGGGTCCCAATCATGAGGGCCCCTTTGGCTGGCGACATGCAGTGCAGTAGTGGCATATTATGTACAAACCACCCTTCCGCAGCCGGGAAAACGGAAATATGGTGCTACAGAACAAAGAAGTCTAGAATTCTGAAGCCGAGGAACGAAATACAAGGTTATCCACATATGTCGAGCAAGGTATTTATGTGACCTACTGCACACCCTCTACTGGACCCAACCTCCTCAGTCTCCATGCTAAACCGAGATCAGTCTGCTCACTCGGCGGCCCATGCAATGTACGGAGATGTTATCGCTCATGATGATGCTCCTACCATCGAAGATCAAGCTAGTCTACTTAATGACCCATTTCTGTTACCTCCAGAGGCGTCATTTCTTGAAAGAAGCTCCAAAAATGTGAGCATCGTGGATTTGTCCAGCTGCTCTGACCAGGAACCTCTTGCTTATTCATAGGTTGATTCTATCATCGAGTTCCTCGACGCCTACCGACAAAGACTCCATGCGACTGCCGAGGCAATGAGAGAGCTGTACCACAGTCGGCAGAGGACAATGACAGAGCCTAGCGTCAAAAAATTTCCGGCTTTGCCTATCCCGAACAACGACGCCTTTCAAACATTCACAGAACTCGGGACAAGCGAAGGGGAGCTAGGCGCTTTCCAATACCATGTGCCGCCAAGTGTCTGTTTGGACACACTCCGTCCCGCTGACGCTCACCGTGAAGTGGAGATCCCCATGTATAGTCCTAGGACAGAGCCTGTACAACACCAAACACAGTGGGTAAGTGAGTCCACTTTATAAGTCGTGCACCTTTCATTGTTTCCTTGTTGGTTGGTAGGCATTATTGCATAGCGCGCAAACAAATATGCTTAATAGAGGGGCTGAGACTCTTCCATGGCAGGGAGTAATGAGCGAGCATGAGAAGAGGAACACACCATTCCCTCCGGTGTACGCATCTTATCCGCAGTTGGCAACATCCGAAAACGGTCGTGCGTCTGAAATAGGCATCGATGGTGCCAATTTGTGCCTGTCACAACAACTTATGAGCCCCAATGTCTTCATTGACACTGTAGAAGCTGGACAAGGCGACGTCCAATCGACCGTCGCGGGTTCGTCTGGGGGAGAAGTTAGCGAACTGGGCGTCGTTTCCTTCATTTCTGGTGGTACCAAGCGTTATCGTTGCAGATGCGGCTTCGAAAGTGCTAGCAAGGGGTGTATGGACCGACATCGCGATAGCCTGCAACATTCGGAACGGAAGCATCGGTGTCCTTGTGGCAGGCTTTTTACACGGGATGACAGCCTTAAGCGCCACAGGAAACGGCAACAGCATTGATCACGATTATCGTTAAGTGGTTGATGTTGGCGTAGGAAGCGCACCGAATCTGAATGCCTGAAACAGTGCTGGCAAGCTATCATTTCATTGTCAAAATAATTTCTAAAGTACCTTCACCATTTCCTATATCTTACTACCGGACGTTTTTGCCACTCTTCGCTTATCTTCGCACTGCCCGCTGTATGCCGCGTAACCGTGTTGTCAAGTTACCACGTGGGCATCACAGGATACCATTTTTCTTCTGTTAAATCACTTGCAGTATAAATCACGAGTCGTTCATACCGAAATCCTCAGTCGTTTGCCGTACAAAACATCTGAGGTATATCTTGATTGTTTTTATGTCCTAAATATATTCTCGTAGCCGTACTTTGTTAGCAAAGTAAGCGATGTTCGATAAAAGAATACCCAGAATAAGCACTTTCTTTCATGAGCATGATTACTTACGTACCTCGTTATAGCTATGTTCCGAGACGCCCGGTGTGATTGCCACGAGCGGGACGGTCGGGTAGACACGTACAGAAGAAAACAAGGCACTGCGATTCAAGCTTCCAAAACCAGACTAGCCTTTCAGAACCACGTCCTCCGAGTCCCACGTGTCGTTAGAAATTTAGGTACCAATGACTATCGATGGATTAGGTACATAGTTGCGATGACCCCGGAGCCGAGGTGGGATCCAGTTGATTCCGCCATAGGAGTGTGGAGTTTGACAGTTGATTCTAAGGTTCCTGGACTTTTGAAATCCCGGCCATCTGAGGGTATGTAATCGGGCGAGAATCGGATTTATAACTTCCCACCACGACCAGTGGAACAGTAATACAGGATGAAAGAGGTCATAACAGTCTAGTCTTTCTTGAACAATGGCGATGGAGCATCATGGAAGGCACCGAAATGTCGACCAACGTTCATCGCAGTGCGTCATACACATCGTTGTGGAATATTAAAGCTGAACACCCGAATTATCAGGTCGGGAGCAGCATCACTGTGACACTACGTAGTCGACACGAGGTAGAATAACTTGAGAGTTGAGTAAGTCTTTGAGATTGCCACGGCGATCGGAAGCTAGGCAGTCATGAAAGGTCTTGCCAAGAACGTACACAGCTGTACAGTGGAGGGAGATGCGGTGTTTTAATCAAGGAGGACGTCAATAAGGAGCAGATCTTGAGCAAGCGACGAGCATGTATGACAACGGTGGCCTAATAAATTCAGAGTCAGGACGCGTTGACAAACTTAATTGCACCTTATGAAATCTGTTTAGAAGAATAATTGCTCGCCCCATCAGCTGTTTCAACCACATTACTTATTACTCCAATTGTTTCAACCAGTTCGAAATTTTGGACGTCGAGACTGGCACCTGCCGTCCCACGCCCAGTTATTGTAGAAAGCGGAAAAGAATAAAGATGGTAGCACACCCGTGTGAATGTTTTCTAAATTCGGACAAACGGGCTAGAACATTGGCGCGCTCTGTCACAGTCACAACGGTCACGCGCCTTGGCACTGCAACTTTCCACCATGAGTGTATGTATCGCACAGCTCGTCCTGCTCAGTCTTGTTCACGAATATCAATAGACATTCACTACCGTCGATCCCATGGAAGAGGACATTTTAAGCGACGTCGTTCCAAGCAACATCGTCTCTAGACAAGTTCGTATAACTGAGACCAGTCCGGTACATCACTGAATACAAACTTGTAGCCGAGCCAAAGTGCAGATGGCGAGAGCGAATACGTTGACGAGGCAATGGAAGAGGACGAGCTAATGAGTGAACATGAAGAGGTCAAGGTTAGTGCTGTACTGCTGGGAATCATCAATGTGTTAGTGACCAGACGAAGGATGAAAAAATCTCGAAGGCGACTATCAAGAAGGAAGCACAAAATGAAAGGGAGAAGAAGAAGCAAAAACGTAAAGTAGCTGAGGGGAAGTTGCAATCCAAACGACAAGAAATGGACAAGGCAAAAGTGCGCCCCCTGTGTTTTACATATCTGGTCTTTGCTCATGTCGGCTATCTAGGTGGCAGATGCAGTTAAACGGTATTCCTACCTCTTGGGGCAGACTGAACTATTCAAACATTTTATGGATATCAAAGTCAGTTCTTATATGCGCAAATTCCGCCGTAAACTTTACCTAGCAGTTCACAGAAAGCGCGTGATCCGGAATACGCTGCATTGCTTGATTCTCAACCGAAGCCTAAGGGTCGTGGTAGCCGGAAGAAGGCAGCGTGAGCATTTTCTGATCATATCATCGCCTGGTGCCCAACACGTCCGTTTAGGGACACAAGCGCACGTCATCGAAAGTCGGAGAAAGAAGAAGACGAAGAGTTGTTGAAGGACGGTGAGCTTGCAGCGGATGGCAACGATCAACCTGTCGTGTTTGAAGAGTCCCCGAAATGTGGGTAGCGCACACACCTGACCTCTTCTCTCGGGTTAACATCGTCCCATTAGTTATCGACGGCACAATGAGACCTTACCAGCTCCAGGGTCTCAATTGGATGGTCTCACTGCATCACAATGGGCTGAACGGGATCTTGGCTGACGAGATGGTGCGTTTTCAAATCCTAGGCCTTGAGTCTAAGCGCCCATGGCTGTTTAGGGCTTGGGCAAGACACTTCAAACCATATCTTTCCTTGCATATCTCAAGCACTACCGCGGCGTCGCCGGCCCTCATCTCATTGTCGTCCCCAAATCTACGCTACAGAACTGGAAGAGAGAGTTTGAGAGATGGACCCCAGACTTCAATGTCGTCATTTTAACAGGAACAAAGGAGGAACGAACAGAGATCATCTCCAATCGCTTGCTGCCGCAAGATTTTGAAGTCTGCATCACGTCGTATGAGATTTGTCTCATTGAACAGTCTCCACTCAAGAAGTTTTCCTTTGAATACATCGTCATCGACGAAGCCCACCGCATCAAGAATGTGGATTCGATTCTCTCGCAGATCGTCCGCTCGTTTACCTCACGAGGGCGAATGCTGATCACAGGCACACCGCTGCAAAACAACCTTAAAGAGCTCTTCGCTCTGCTCAACTTTATCTGTCCAGAAATTTTCGTCAACTACGAAGATCTAGACAGTTTTCTGCACAAGGACGATAATAGTGCAGAGGGAGAAGAAGAAAAGAGCAAGAAAGTTGTCGAGGCCCTGCACAAGATTTTGCGACCATTCTTACTTCGGCGAGTGAAATCAGATGTCGAGAAGGGCCTCTTGCCGAGTAAGCCCCCATGTTCGTAATACATAATAACGCGACTAAGTATCGATTCACTCACAGAGAAGGAGATTAATCTGTACGTTGGATTGGCCGAGATGCAGAGGAAGTGGTACCGGTCCGTGCTGGAGAAGGACATTGATGCTGTTAATGGTGAGTTCGGTATTTAGGTTATGGAAGAAGTCGATACCGACTCTCCACAGGTCTCACGGGAAAGAAGGAAGGTAAAACGCGCTTGATGAACATGGTCATGCAGGTGAGCTGAAGCCAGAACCGTTTGGCAATGCGATGTTGATACGTATGACAGCTTCGGAAAGTGTCATGCCACCCTTACTTGTTCGATGGAGCGGTATGATCTGTCTAGTTGCCTATGCTCTGATTTGTGAACAAGTTACCTTGCAGGAACCCGGCCCACCGTACACAACTGACGAACATCTCATTCAAAACTCGGGAAAAATGATTATTCTGGATAGGTTGCTGGGGCTGATGAAAGCGAAAGGCTCGCGCGTTCTTATTTTCAGCCAGATGAGTCGCGTGCTCGACATACTCGAGGACTATTGCCTTTTCAAGGGATACAGTAAGTTCGTATATTCTAGTTTGACTACTAAGGTGTTGACTGTTTTTCAGAATACTGCCGTATCGATGGTAGTACTCCGGAGTCCGCATGATGATCGGATCGTTGCCATTGATGAGTACAATAAGCCTGAAAGTGAAAAGTTCATTTTCCTGTTGACCACACGTGCAGGAGGGTTGGGTATCAACCTGACGACAGCTGACATTGTCGTACTCTACGACAGTGACTGGTATGACACTTCAAACAACCATTCACCCTTATCTAATATCATTGTTTGTGCAGGAATCCACAAGCTGATCTCCAAGCTATGGACCGCGCACATCGTATTGGACAAACAAAACAAGTGTACGTGTTCCGACTGGTCGCTGAAGACAGCGTAGAGGAACGGATGCTGGAGAGAGCAGCACAAAAACTACGCCTTGACCAGCTTGTCATTCAACAAGGACATCAACAACAGACGAAGAGTGAGCTAAACGTTTGTGTCTTAAGCGAGGTACTCACATTCTGGTAGCTGTCGCCGCGAACAAAGAAGAGCTGCTGGAGATGATTACGCATGGTGCAGAGAAGATTATTAACTCAAGTGAAGAGTGCGCGGAATTCACTTTCTATGAATACTGGTGCTTACCTTCGTTCAATATCCAGCATCGTCGTCGAGGATGACATTGAAGCTGTCATCCAACGTGGGGAGGAACGGACAGCCCAGCTGAACAGCAAGTACGAGGGTCTCAACTTGGAAGACTTGAGTAATTTCAAGTCGGATTCTTCTGTCCAACAGTGGGAGGGCGAAGACTTCAGGGCAGGAGTCAGTATACCATTTACGATGACATTACATTGCTTACGACCGCGCAGCAGCGCAAGACACTGGGCTTGAACCTTTTGTCATTATCGAAACGCGAGCGCAAATCTAACTACTCAGTCGACAACTATTTCAAAGATACATTGCGTGTGGGACCAGTGAAGCCTGAAAAGGCGCCTAAACTGCCACGTGCACCAAAGCAGATCTCAATGTAAGGCTTGTTTACGTTGTCTTCGTCATCGACTTAGCTATTTCTTCATTAGACAAGATTTCCAATTCTTCCCTCCTGGTCTTGCTGAGCTGCAGGAGCGGGAGCTGGCTGTATTCAAGGTAAGTTGTGAAAAATCATAGTTGTCTTCTCGGCTATAGGTCCTCTGCAGAGACTGAACAGCATCCCTGCTACGGTCCGGGAATCTCAAGCTCCTGAGGACACACCAGAAAAGCTCGAGGAAGAGCGACAAGCGGCACAAGAGTTCATCGATACTGGTGAGTCAGCACGTGCTGAGATTGAATTATGAATATACCACGAACGCTACTGCAGCCGGACCACTTACTGAAGAGGAAATTACATTGAAGGAGGCATATATCGCTGAGGGTTTTCCGGATTGGAGCCGTCGCGACTTCCAACAACTTGTCCGCGCTTTGGAAGCTTATGGATGGTAAGCCTCTTTTCCAACTTACTCGTCTATGCTGGCTAATTAGCTTGCGACAGGGGCGAGTCGTCTGAGTTATATGCGTCTGAGATTCAGGACAAAACGCCAGAGGACGTCGAACGGTATTATGAGATATTCGAAAAGAAATGGACTACGCTGGCTGGCACGTTCTCTCCCTTTGGGTAATCATTGGTGGATCTCTAATGCTGTAGTTTAGAGCACCCGCGTATTGCAGCTCGCATCGCCGAAGGTGAAGCAAAACGCAACAAACGGGACAACCTCGAATACCAGCTCGCCAGGAAGATCAACTCTGTTCGATACCCAATGCAAGAGCTAGAGTTAAACTATCCCACAACAAAAGGCAAAGTGTACAGTGAAGAGGAGGATCGTTACCTTCTTTGCCGTCTTTTCCACTATGGAATGCAAACAGAAGATGTCTATGAACGGATCAAGAAAGACATCACGGAGTTTCCTGTCTTCCGCTTTGACTGGTTCTTCAAAAGCCGGTCTCCTCAAGAGCTACAGAGGAGGTGCAATACGTTGCTGAGCATGATCGAAAAGGAGGCGGAACTACAGGAACAAGAGGAAGCTAAAGCCAAGTCAACTTCGAAGGGAAAGGTGCGTTGCACGTGATTAAACTACAGTCCTGCTAACATGGGTGCCTCAGAAACGCGGGATCGATGAAGTGCACAAGTCAGATAAGAAGGAATCGAAGCCGACTACTCCTGCAAATGCTACGACATCTAACAAAAAATCCAAGAAAAAGAAGACATGATTAGTGTCCCCGTAACTCTGGGAATATCCAAGCGCATCCTTTTTGTTTCAACCACGTTCAACTTGTAATTCCCTTATACCATCTACATATACGAGCTACTGTACAGTTTGTCCAAAACAAGCAGGGATGTTTAATGAAATAGATCGTCATGCATGGCTTCTTACCAAAGGAAATTTGATGTATACATGTTTACGATGTCCTCTTGTCGATGAGATGCGAGTAGCTAAGCATTACTCTGCACGATAACATATGCTCAATGGGTTCGTCATTGATCAAACTCCACCCAACTGCGTTGTCAGGAATAGGATCAAAATCCCAAGTTACTCCCGCGATTGTATCACTATCAACCACTCACTCCAGGTGACCTAAATCGCTAACCGATACTATTGCGCAGACGGCGATGGCGACGGTTAACATCTCTCACCACTACAGCTCATACTACTCTGTAGCTGCCTTACAATCGACAGCGGAATGGGTTTCAGTAGCAGATTCGAGAATCGGAATTTTCCCGAGTCTACTTTTCAGACTCGGATGAGCTTAGCCGAGTCACTCACGTGCCCATGCCCAGGCCTTTCATAACTGGAAAAGTTTGAAAGACTCTGCTCAGTGCTTACTCTCTGATTCCAAGCCTTATAACTTCTGTATCCGGTTTATCTCAATTTCACTTTCGAAAACGCGAGAATTACTCGATCAGTCAAGACTACGAGACCTTGTTGAAACGAAGACTCGCCACTCAACACGCTTCACTGGCAAGTCCGAGTCACCACACTCTTGGGGGATCTCATTTCAAATCCAAGTTATCCAACAGTTTCATTGACATGACTCTCAAACTGAGCGACTTCGCCGCGGAGCTTCTGCACTGCATATTCCGATTCTGCTCACAGAGGGACTTGGCCTCTCTCACAGGTCGACTCTACCTTCCAAGAGGCAGCTGAATATCTTCTATATCGGCACATTGGCGTCTCATTCCATCCCATTGACATCATCCAAGATAAGATATGTGCGATAACCGAAAAGTCACTCTTCCACACCCTCGCATCCAACCCACAGAAAGCTGCTATACTAAGAAAACTTCACGTCCACTTCAAGTCTACTGCCAACAAGTCTAATGCCGAGCGTATCAATAAAGAAAAGGCTAGTGATGCAGTTCTGGACGGAGTCGCGGATGCCCTGCAGAACGCACACGCCTTGATAGATCTGCGTATCATGGTGAACCGATATTTTGGCGCTTCGGAAGGAAAGTTGAGCGAAGCAATCAAGTCAGTCTATTTAAGCCTTATAAACCCCTTTAATTCGATGATGCTGATGCCTCGCGCGTACAGAAGTGCTATACTGCGACGCTCATGACCTGGAAGGAATAATTGTTAGCCAGAAGCATCTGCGGCTACTCGGATTTTATGAGGTCGACGATTTTGATCGTTTCAACCTTTCAAGATGGATCGTGGATTTTTGCCACACTCGAGCCAACTGCAACAGAGGATTTCCAGGAATTTTTGCGCTTTCCCGCCTCCGATCTCTCCACGACCGTTTGCAATTGATATTGTTTCCCGACCTCTGTCTTCCTGGGAAAGCTTTTATGCTATGCAGGGACATAGCGACGTTCATAGGCCGAGTCTTGAACAACATTGATACACTCGTAATTTACGTTGACGACTTTGCGAAGTGGTAGACGCAATGGCGCAATACTTTGCGGCTTTGTTTATTATGGTGAAAACCAGCGTCGTGCAAGGAACAATTTTGAAACCTTGGAGGATTCCAGGGTTTTCAGCCTCTATAAGCCGATTCAAACTAAACGTCTGAAGTTCTATGTGCCTCGTGCGCGTGACTTTTCCGATGATAATTGAATGGACCAGGCAAGAAATGACTTGGGTTCCTTCATGTTCAATGAATTGATCTTTAATTGTCCGATGCTGACAGAAAATAATGGTTTTAGAATTAGTCCCTGCGGTCACAACTATTACAATCTTACAATCGAAGCCTGTCCAGCCGAAGACATGCGGCTTACCTCATTGGTCACGTCACGTGGAACATCTGGCGCGCGGCGCGGCGCAAGATTTTATCACCGACATCCTTCTTCCTCTTACAAGTCCCTCTCGATACATACCGTTGATTCTTGTACAAACGACACAAATCTCAAGAAGAAACCGG
The DNA here is from genome assembly GCA_000827485.1 of Amanita muscaria Koide BX008. Lineage (NCBI taxonomy): Eukaryota > Fungi > Basidiomycota > Agaricomycetes > Agaricales > Amanitaceae > Amanita > Amanita muscaria. The sequence goes on along the minus strand of KN818276.1, from coordinate 94,627 downwards.
AACACCAAGAAAGAGACCATCTGTGCGCCAACCTGAAAATGTTGGAGAGGCCTGATGTTGGTATTTTTGACTCTTCCGTCACAGGGCCACAGGCACCACATATAATTTCAGAATCACTTTCATGAACCGTGGAAACGGAGATGCGTGGCGCAGCGGGGCCGAATCCAGAGATAATCTTAGCTTCGCAGGCTAGAGCATCCCCTTCTGAAGCTGCACGTCGAGTCGGTGTGTTTTGTATGGTTGGGAACACACTTTTTAACTCCAATACAGTACTCAACCGACGGAGCGCTGAGCGCTGATCATAAACACAAGTACACACCTTGGCTGATGAGCGGAGGAATCCATAAGTAGTAAACTCAAAAACAATTATGAAATACCAAAACAAGATGGCGCAGAGCATCGGACTCGGTGACCGCATCCGTCCCAATCCCTCGCCCTTTGCCCCACTACTGAACCCTATTCGACACTCGAGTCGGGACTTAATAATGTTCCCTCTTGCACCCTTTCCTGTTCCTGTGGCGCTTGAGGCTGTCTGGCCTTGTATATGTCTTGCCACAGAAACATTCATACATTCGTTTTGAATGCTGCAAGCTCTGACGGTGGCGATCCAAACCTCCCTTCCTCTTGAATTCAACACCGCAATCGCACAGATAGCTCCTGACGCCCTGACGACAGGAGGCCGAGGTGTTTGATATGCCTCCCTCAGGACTCGGAGATGACACTTGCATTCGGCTCTCTTCGCCTGTGGTAGCATGCGCGAAGGTAGTGGAGCTCAGGGGCTGTTGCGGTAAATCCCAATGGCCACTACCACCCACACCACTTCCGGGTGCATTGCCACAGTCAGGGGTGACCGAGGTGACTGCGAGGAGAGCTGCGCTCTCATGAGAGAACAGCGACATCATATTCTCATGATGACTTGCTACCATTGGCTGATGACTATATTGCTCTGCATCTGCTCTATCACTTGCTTCGCCAAGCAGGCTCGTCTGCGCGCTGTTTAGCAACTCCTGGGATAAATCAGAAGATGGGTATTTTGTGCCTTTTTGGAACGCACCCATGGTTGCTGTTGTGCAGACACTGCCGCGAAACCATTCGCGGGACGGTGGGTGTTCATGTTGCCATATTGTGGTGCATACTGGAATGTGTCTAGTTCGACTAGGTAAATATTATTGCCAAGAGTGGACGGCGCTGTCGAACCTTGCTTTGCCATCGCACTCTGCAACTGGCGATAAAATTCCTTCATCTCCTCGCCACGCAAGTGGAGCCTCTGTTGGTGCACATTTAGCATTACAATCATAGTATTGACCTGTGTACTGTGGTAGGTCTGCGATCTTTAGAGTTCGGTACTAACTTTGTTCTCTCCGTCTTCAGGGCGATATTCCGCAGAAGATATCTGCGACCATTGCGGAGGGTTGACATTGAACAAATGATTCTGGCCATACGCCGGGGAAGCATTGTCCGCAAACACTCCACTGGAGAGTGCACGAGATACAGAAGGTGATTTTTCCAAGTTAATCATGAGGGTTACTACGAAGACGTACATTCATCTATACTTAAGTAGTGTGGGTTCGGGTTTTCGGGATACCTCGCTCAACTACAATTGCTATGATAATATGGTGGCGGCACAACACCCCATTTTCAAGGACATCCAGATTCTTACGTCCAACCATCTCGAGGTATATTCCTTAAAGGTTCGACTTCGGTCCTCGGATTTCGCTGCAACGTGTTCCACGCAAGGCGTATGTAAACACAATTGTCGCGATCGGTGGCATGCCATAATAAATTTTACTTTTTTCAGAAAAGCCGTACATTCACCGATACTTGTCATTGGGTGCCGGAATCTCGGAATGTTTCGACAACGCGTTCAACACGAGGTTACAAACATAATTGTCAAATAACGTGATGGCACTCCTTTTGTGAGTTCCATTTTTATTACGATGCGTCATCTCGCGTCTCAGAAAGACTGCACATCCATTTATATTTATCTTAGGGTACAACTCTAGGTCCGCATCACCATGAGGATATTATGATGAGACCACAGGAATAAGCCTATGTGGGCAAGTTCAATAATATTTTTCATAGAAATTCCTCCATCCCATCCGGTGCAAATTTTAAGATTGTATCTCAGTCCTAATTCCGCTGTTTTGTTTTTCCTTGAAGGCAAGAAGTTACCACTGTTGCTAGACTGATACTCAGTTGAATGGCTTTGGCGAGTGACAATCCATGCTTTCAAACGTAGTTATTTAACCGTAGAGCGCGCAGCTGCAGGAAAGTTAAACACTCAGGTGATGCAAATAACCTTAGTTAGCACTCTCACGAAGCCTTGACCGGGGATCATTCCTCCGCCCAAAATAAGGGGTACTACTACTATCCTTTTCTGGGAAGTGCAAATGGCCCCGCTAGTGCAAATCTGGAAGATTGCGTTGTGGCACCTTCCACAATGATAGGATAATTACAGTACATTCATTAATATGATGTTAAACTGTCTGTCATGTCAGATTAGAAACATATGCAATGTGGAAGCTATAGGCTGAAAGATGGAGTATGCTGAATCATCTATTAATGGTTCCAATATAGCACAAGAGTGAGGAAGTCAATCGAAGTGATTAAAGCTGGACAGTAATATTATGTGTCAATTCTACAATTCAGATGACTATAGCGCAGAGTCCATACACTTGAAATTGTGCGATGCCTTTATCAGTCCAAAAGAGTGGCGCGTGACGATTTTCAATGGCCGCACGGCATCCCAACACAAGCGCACTCGTAAGTACCGCTCCAGCACACCTGACTCAATCCCAACCCTTTCACCAGTCTCGCCATCCTACAGGCATCCGATGAGATCCAACCCCCCCGAGTCACAGCCAGCTGTAGCCGACCCACAACTCAACCATAATTACACCAATCTTTACCTACATTACACTCACAATCCTTTTTTCGTTCATATCGCTCATAGAGGTGTGTGTTTACGTCCGTACGAATGTCATCTCGGGCAAGCCGAGGGCGTGACCCGCTGTGACACTTCCATGGGATTTTCCGGAAGCTTTCCAACCTCATTCCCAACGAAAACCTATTCCGCCGCGGCACGCCAAACTAGGCCAAAGTAATCCAAAATCAGCCAGGGGGCGTATCTCGGCGTTCGTCAGCCAAAATTTTGTTGTCTTTTGTCAATTATTTCCACCTCTTTCTGCAAATCCATTCCATTTGGCCTACCCACGACATACGGTGCATATCCGCCACTTTCCTCCCATCGCCGCCACTTTCTTCCCATCACCGCCATCCTTCGTCCTCCTCCCATCGCCGCCGCTCTCTTCCAATCCCCGCCATTCTCCTCCTCACTCCCCCCGGCCCTCACACCACTCCTGCTTCCCCTCCTCCTCCATTTGATTTTCGGGAATTCTACGATAATAGTCAATTAATGCATGTAAAGTAGATAGAACGAGAAACACATACAATTAACTTTGCGCTTTGCTCCTCCCATATCTAGCATGACGTATGAGCTGAGAACACACAAAAAAAGTCGAAAGAGCAGGCGAACCTTTCTCTCCGACTCGTCGAGGCCATTCCAATATGTTTCCCATTCATCGACAGTCGCTCCTCCGCGAGATTTCAAAAAAGCATTCTTGCATAGACCCCTGCAGAACAAACAAGTCAATATCTGCCTGTTTCGAAGCATTGAACTTACTGCGCAGTAGTTGCATTACGATTTGCCCGCGCCCGCACTCGCCGAGCAGCAGTTCCACTTGTCTGACCTCCTCCCTTCTCTGCATCTGCTGACGCCGATTTAGCTTTTCCCTTGCCCTTCTTCACTGCTTCCATGCCCCCAGTATCCTTTGGCACAGCTGCCTCGAAATCCGAGGCAATCTTCTTCTGGGACTCGTTGAAGGATCTGGAGGCCGGCGCTGTTGGAGCTGAGCTAATGGTTAGTGCGTATTCCCATTTGCATGACTGACTGACTTTGAAAACCATCGTTTGTTCCTGGCGGTGATGGTGCTTTCTCGGCGGCGCCATCTCCATTGGGAGACATCTGTGTGCCTGACTCGGTTGAGGGCGCCGCAGGGTCCAACTGAGGGAACGCAGTCATGGGACCCAGGGTGGTGCCAGTGGTTGAAGACGAAGACACAGCTGCACTGGAAGGGGGGGTGGTAGAGTCTGGAGAGGTCGTTGATGGTGCAGTGATGGAACCCGGTGTGTTTGAAGACATACTAGTAGACATACTGGAGGGAAGGGGGGTAGAGTCTGCGGTGCCAGTTGTTGAAGGTGCAGCTGTGGAGCTCGGAGCAATCATTGAAGATGAGGCCATGGCTGAAGTGACCGCTGGATGCTCAGGGGTGGTCGAGAAAGGTGCTGCTGTGGTTGAAGGAGGTGGAGACGGCTTTGGTGGGGCAATGTTATTCTTGAAACGAGCGGTTGGTTTGATCTTCACGGTACCGCTAGAGGGAAAAAAATTTCAGCAAAGCCATCGAGAAAAATGGAAACTCACAAAGGATCTTTGACAGGCAAGTTAGCTGTCGCAACCTTTGCCTTCTTCGCGGCAGAAGCTGAATTCAAGTTCTCTTCCTCGAGGCGGCGCTTTGACGAGGATACTGCGATGGCAATGCTTCTGCTAGCTCGGTCGTGGTGGTCTTCATGATTGCCCGGGCCGATGTCACTTTCGCATTCGTCGTCTGACCCCGTCTTCCCTTTCTTTGAGCGATTGCGTGACCAATTGCGGATGCAGTTCTTTGCGAATTCACACGCCTTCCAGTTATTTTTGCATAAAGAGAGGTACTGGGGGAACAGTAAGCGTAGTTCGATATAAACCATTTCATGAAATTCGGTAGACATCTGAAGCCATTTCTTTGCCATATCTGGTATATGTTCTTTGACCATCGAAAATATCCGTTTCAAAGCGCGCCTCATTGCGCTGATTTCATTTTGGCCAATGAGTTCGCCTTCTTCGTCTTCTAGAAAGTAGAGTTTTTTGGACAATTGTCCGCGGGGAGTAGGACCACCGGTTTTCCCAAAATCTCGAAACCATTTATTGAATGTGTCTTGATCCCAAAATTTGACTTGGTCGTATTCGTTACAGTCTAATTCCTTGTATTGATTGTCAGCTGCTGCAGTGTGTGGAAGGAGCGAGGCAAAGAATGTGCGGCGATTGTTGAGAATATCCGCAGCACTGTTGTTCACAACAGTGGGCACTTGAGGTGCCGTATTATTAAAAATGAGTTTTTCTTCCGATTTAACCCTAACGAAGGTCAGAAAATAGCGCATATAGTTAGTATAAACCTACTTTGATACATTCTGGGGAATTTGCGCCATGAGAGACTGGTTCCTGGAGGTGACATAGAGCTGAGAGTTCAATTCAAACGATATATATGCCGAGATTTTACTGTAAGACTAAATGCGCGAGCAATGCTTGAGTATATGCGGGATTTGTTAGTACATCTCTTGAAGCTTCCGGAGCCGAACGAGTCATTGCATGAATATCTTGAACATGAGGCATATTAAACTGAATATGAAAAAGTAAGCACGACGATGACTTGAAGCGAAATGAGACTCACCTGGGTTTGCTGAGCGCTACTATCTATTGAGCTGCTACTAGTGTTATACATTGGGTGGGATTCTATTGTGTTCAACAATTGCTGGAAAGACATGTGTTGCGTGTTGTTCTGGAAGGACGACATGGTGAGCGAGCGTGCAGGTGAAGGTGGTGGAGTAAAAGTACAGGGAAAACTAAAAATAGACTAATTGGCCGATCGTTTATCGTCCCAGCAAAGTTGTAAGCTGGTCATTGATATCATATGCATCTCAACGGATCTATTACTCGTGTCAGGAATGGGTGCTTGTGTCAAGACTTGGGAAAACATACGTGAGCCAAGAAAAGAGTCCGATCTGAACCGCTTCATACATCAACGTCGTCATTCTCTGATGCTGTGTTTTGTCACTTTTATGTCCAAAAGATCACCAATATCATCACACACAGGCAAAGAACAAACACGATTGATGATTTTACGGAACGTTCTCAACAAGCATTGTAATACAGATATCAAGAAATCTGAATGTCGAGTGAATAAAAGTGACAATAGGGCAAGAGTAGTAACTTACTAGTGTAGTTCCAGCTCTACGCTTGTCCTGGAAAAGCACGTAGCCCATTTGCGCCGCTAGTTTCACCTTTCTGCTCCTCTTCCTTATAAGCGCGCAATTCTTCTGCCGCTCGCTCAACAAACTCCATTGCTTTGATAAGTTGACGACGCACGTTATTCAAGTAATACGTGATGGTGAAGTTGGATTTCGTCATCTTCTTCATCCCCAATGCCATGTAGTTGCAAAAACTGAGGGTGAGGAAGGTGGCCGTGTCGGCGAGGTCAAGAAGGTGTCGTGTTACAAATATGAAGGCGTCGGGGTCCATAACTGGTTTCAGATAGAGGAATTTGACATATCTTCGAAATAAAACTGCCCGGAATGCACGATGGCCCTGACCTTCACTAAAATCATTTAATTTTTTGAAATAAATGTTTATGACTGTTTCGCGTGCGGGGACAATATCTTCTAGGGATTCAGGTGTCGTAAGGATATGGTGGTTATAGTCTGGAGGTCCTTCCTCCTATTCAATGGCTCAATGACTAACAGTCGGGCATTATCTCAGTCAAAACTCACTGGGTCTGTATCGGATTCCGTCACTGAGCTCAATGGCGTTGAAGGTGCTCTTGCAGCACGAGCCATCAGCCCCCTGATTCGTTTGTAAACCGGTGTCATGTGGATTGATGGCGGAGGCCATCCCGACCCATCTGTGCTACTTGACGTGTTTCCTGACTCCATGTATACAGTAGGATGTGTGTGGGTATTTCGGATATCCGTATTGGACTGGTAAATGAAAGGTGACGAACAGGATAGCGATGAGCGTTAGTGTGTCAGCGGTGGGCGTGCCGCATTACAGAAAGCTATCAGAATGAGTTTAAAAGCATGATGTAAAAATGTAAAACGTACGGTGTCGGGCATCATGCCCCGTTGGATCCTCCATTCCCTTGGGTTCTGGATTCTCCATCTTGGATTCCTTCAATTGTAAGCTCAAAGAAAGGCTTCTCTGCAACGTAGAAACAGTCATGGAATCTCGCTTTGAGTTCCGGCTTCTTCTCCTCTTCGGTCTTCAATGGGAAAGGTATCATTCCGACAACGGCTTGGATCCTCTTGATATCGATAACGCTAGGGTCATCATCTTGAAACCTACATACGTGGAGCGTCTCGTGTGATTTAGCAAGTAGATCTAGATCAGGAGCCGAATAAGGTCGAATCATTGCACCCGCTGCCAACACGACGTTCTTGACACCTAGTACTTGGAAGAAATACTGCACTTCGGCAAAGTAGACCTGATTATTTAGGTTATACTACTACTGGGTTAACATTCAGAACAGCGCAAAATAATGAAACGCACTTTGATATTACGAGAATTCCTGTAATTCGTCATCCTCTCTTCATTCTTCTCTTTCCATGCACATCGCGCTATTTGACCATTCGGAAGTTGTACACGTGCCCATTTGAGCAACGTGAGGCTGGCACCTGCAGCAAGAGGACGGTTGCGCGCAATGAGGTACCGTCTCACTGCTGCTTCCTCTACTTGTGGCAATTGCTTTGCACTAAGCTCTCTCGCACATAATAGAATGTATTTGTCTCCCAATGGTTCGGAATTCTGAGGTAATTTGTTGGGAGGGTTGAGAGCAGGGATAATTGAATAGAGCGCGTTCATTTGTGCACGTAGCAAGCCACGTTGGGACAAGTTCGAGAATGGGTTGGAGTGTTGATGCACTTCGCGGCCTAGATTTCCAATAGTATTCTCCAGCACCCATTGCGCTACAAGATTCAGTGGGCCGCATCGATGTGTTTCTCGTGCCGCGTGGAGGATGGCATGTGTACTGGGGCGTACCAGATGGAGAAGCTCCGCATTCCTTTGATAATAGTTCAACTCAAATTCCATTTCCCACTCCACTATCATCTTGTGAGCGTGCGCCAGTTGTTCTGATGAGATCAGTCTTTGATTGATTATCCGAATTCCGCAGACCAGCTTGCAAAAGTGGGACCATAGTTCATCCGGAAGAACCACCCGGAAAACCGCGGGACCTAGGACCCAGATATATAACATAAACTCCCATGCCTTGTAGCCGGAAGTCAATTTCTGTGCAGGATTACGAGGGGTTCGATTGAACGAGGTGGGCAAATATGGAGTTGCTGATGCCACGAGAGCTCCATGATCATTCCACACCTTTTCTGAGCTTAGGGGAGTAAAATCGTAGCTGGAAGGAATCTTTGGTTTAATTGTATTGCGCCATATTTGTAAAAGGTGTTGGGTTATGTTCAGGCACGAAAGATGCATTAGATCGAGTGGGAAGCAGCGTGGTATCGGCAGCATCTTGTTTGGTTGAAGACCCAGGCAGATACTCGGCCGTGCAACACCAGTTGCCTTTCGAATCTGTTCATAGTTTGCGTCCGTAGCCTGAAGAAGCTCCATAAGTGCTTTGTTATACTTCGGGACACTGGGGGATGGCAAGTTGATGACATCGATGTCATCGTGAGAAGACCCCTGAACATTGTACTCGTCGGGCTTAAGTGCAGCAGGGTAATACTTTCTGCCCTTTAGCCGCCCAGGGACCCCACAGAAAATGCGGCATCCGAGCCGTCCTCCATGTCCGACAAGTCCATTCAGCATAGGCAAGGCAGGAGTATCTGCCGTTCCGAATAGCCAGAATGGACGAACAATGTAGTCTTGGCCCAGCCGCGCATCCCAAACAGTGAGCCCAAACTTCTGCAAGGCTGAAAAATGGCGGAAGTTCGGCAGCAGGAAGGATTCTATGTTCTTAGGTTTGGTGGGACCTGGGACAAAACCAGCTGGGAGGACAAACTTTTTCTTATACCGTAGATCTGGGCTGAGGTTGAGAATGATCCATATAAAAAACCAGCAATCTGATTCTTTATCACGATAGAGTTGGGCGCCATCAAGGGAAAACATACAGGCGACATCATTCTCCTGGATGTCGCCTCTTTGAACGGCGTCAATGTAGTCCTGGCCATGTACGAAATCCTCATATTCTTCAATGTTGATTTCGCCGTCGTTCTGCTTGATCCTATCAATGATCTCTTGAGTTTTGCGTGCACGGTATTTCATGCGATCAGCGCTCTCAGGTGACCTGTACATGGCTTGGATTTGTGGTCCAAGTGGGATCGTGAAGAAGTGTCGACGAGCGGTGCGTTTCCCGGAGCTTTTAGGTTCGTTATAACGTGGTTCAGCACAGTAGGGACATTCTTCTAAGGTGGAAAAGGGTCCCGTGTACGCCACGCAGCTTTGTGGACACATGTCAATTTCAATCTGCTCGACACCGCTTATTTCTTTCGCAGATTTTTTGACAGAGTGGTAGGATTCAAGTTGAATTGGTGGGTTAAGGTCCGCCATGACCTTCTTGATCCCATTATACATTGCTTGTGAGCCGTTACGAAGCTCGTCGAAGACTCTGATAGACACCTGCTTTAAGTAGCTGATATTTGGGCAAGAGCGAGGTGGATTCATCATTCGAGAGAGCATTTCGTCATTCATGTCATCTTTGAATTGAGCGTCTCGGATCGCGTCAATTATCTCCTGGGATTGCGCCAGTCGGTCGTGAGGTGATCTGGGAGTTTGTTGAATGTCGAATTCAATTTCATTGTCGATATTGGTGGACATCATGATATCGACGTCGTATTCATCATCGAGAGATCCAGCCTCATTGTCGCCATCGACTCCTACACCATCCTCCCCATCGTTTTCATCTCCATCCCCTACACCATCCTCGCCCTCAGGCTCGTCGCTACCATCATCCATTGAGCCTCCATTGTCCCGTACGCCATTGTCATCGCCGCCGTCGTCATCGTCATTGCCATCATCCCTTACAGCATCTTCATCCTCGGGTGGTTCCATGTCCATTTCATCAGAGATATCTGCTTGGTTGTCATTCGTAGTATGACCTGGTGAGCCATCCTCCTCGAGACGATTTCGGAGATCCGGCATGATTTCATTTCTAATGTCAACATGCGTTGCACCCGAAGACATGTGGTCAAGACTCGAGGGATCGTCGAAATGTGCAGTAATAGGTTCATCGATGTAATCCAAAGGGCTTATTGCGCGCGATGGCGACGGGAAGTTCTCGTCGCGCTCAAGACTCGGGCCCCGTGGATTGTCAAACTGTGTACTAGACTCGTAGTCCTTATTGTCATTTGCTGCGCGTTGTGAGGACAGCCCTTTAGGAACACGAGATTTCTTCTGAGAGAACCCTTAGCTTTAGTAGAGCAGAGTATACATCCAATGTGATACGCACTGATTTTTTCTTGCCCACTCCCGAGCTAGTATTTGCCTTCGTAAGTGGGCCAATGTCTTGTAACAGTTTCTGCATTGCTGCATCCTGCGCAGCTTTTCGATACGGCTCGTGCCTTCGATGTGTTTCGTAGCAAACAATCTTTCCTCCTTGGCAATACTTGAGGCAATCGCATTTGCATTTGCCGTACCGGTTGACGAAGTTCATGGTGTAGTTGTCACACTTATCCTTAAGCTTAAGTGCGTTGTTTGGGGAGAAAATTAAGCGCGTGTTGCTTAAGAAGTTACACGAAGCTAAGTACATTAGATTTCGCGTCGTTTGGCGGTTTGGCGGCGTGATTTGGCGGCGTGGGCAGACTTTGGCTCACTTTGGCTCACTTTGGCGCACCATGGCGGATCAGGTTTTCGTTGGGCCTCATTTCTTCTTAATAGACATATCTTTAGATTTAAGCAGTAGATGTTAAAGAAGGTAAGCTACAGCTACAACAATAATTAGAGTCATATGAGGTGTGGTGCGTGGTTGGCAAACTCTTTACATATAAGGGGTAATGAGATTGCTGTACAGTACGTTGTCGGAAATTGTTTCTCCAAAAGCGAATAGAGCACGGGGCCAGTCTACATACATACGTCAGTCCGAACTTCGAAGCTTCGAAGGCCCAGGTCGGGTACCTTAAGAGCGAATTGAAGAACATTCCCATTCATGGGATTTCTGATTCCTCGGAATCAGATGTCGCATGCCTTGCCTCATTGCTGCCAGTTTTTGGAACTGGTCTAGCAAATTCTTCTTCCTGTGACTCGATTTCAACTCCATAATGTTTATGCGCTACTGCTATCGTTGTCAACCAACAGGTCTTTCGACGTTCTTGAGCCTAATATATATACCAGGACTAACCGAGCGGTCTGCTGTAAGGATCGCCGTGTCATCTTGGTACCTCACCGGCTTTTCTTGAAGTAACACTTGATGCTGTCGAAGTGGAAAGCGATATATATATAAGGTTTCGCGATGAGCGGAGTCGAGGGCTACTACTTCAAAAAAGAAGTGACTGTGTCCTGGCCAAGGATACTGGTATGCAGGATGAAACATACGACGGTGGAATCACAGATAAAGGACTTTGACTTCCGGTCTCGGAGTTGGTCGAGTCGCTGCGGAAACCTCCGAAATCTTCAATATTCTGGTGTCCGCTTGTCTCGTAACATTCCGTGTGTCGAAGTCCTCGTTCTTCGACGTCCTCATTCTTAGTAGTACTGTTACCTTCCTTTGGCATGAGGCATTTACACTCTTTCAATCTAGCGGGTAACCTTCCGTTAGTACGAATTATAGCGATCTCACGGGTTACCTTTCATTAGCACGAGGCAGTTACATCTTTGCAATCTGTAGCAATGCGAGATTAGCATGATATTAACTTTCACAAGCGCCGGAAATGGAGGCAAACTTGGGAGAAGACTTTATAGCTAGCTGGCCTGGTGTTCTTTCCTTGTCGTTGATGAGATCCGGGTCCGCGCCACTATTCCCATCCCAGACCACAAGCGTTGTTGTGAAGCCGTACATACTTCCGAAAAATTGCTGGAAACAGCTTTGCGAAAAAAAATTACCCTCTCCTTCCTTTGTCTTTTAATAAGTCGAAATGAAGAGCAAGAATAAACCGTTCCCACTGCAGAAAGTAAGTTGTGAGAGAGTATATGGCTGTGCAGTCGGGCCCGGACCTGAGCTTTCTGCGGTCGTCCGCCGCTGGCATATATCAATATTTGTATTTATTTACACTTGCCTTAATGGTGACTCCATTTTAACTTCATATATACGTTTATGGGCTAAGTACTGCTATTGCACCAGACGTCGTCAAGCAACAGGTTTTCGTTTCTCATAGGTATACCAGGGCTATCCGGTCTGTTGCAAGGGTCGCCGTGTCATCTTGGTACCTCTGCGACTTTTCTTGAAGTTACTGGATACTGTCGAAGTGGAAAGCGATATACATACTATGAAAAGACAAGTACAAACTACATCTAAAGGAAGAGCGGATCAAGGGCTACTA
>KN818276.1:62123-79294 GCA_000827485.1 Amanita muscaria Koide BX008 | reverse complement strand
TAGGGTGCCATTTCCACGCATACGCGTTGTCTCAACGACGCTGTGGCACCAGGATAACCGGCAACACTTGTTCTTGAACCTAATATGTATATCAGAAATAGCTGGACTGTCCGAGCGGTCTGTTGCAAGGATTGCCGTGTCCTCCTGGTAATCCAGCGGTTTTCTTAAAGCAACGCTTGATACTGCCAAAGTAGTGTCAGAGTCTGCCCAAGTGATTACAGACGATATCGCGATAGGAAGAGTAGGTTTAAGAGCTACTTCTTCGGAAACAGATCAGGGGTGATTGTGTCCTGACCAAGCCAAGTTATGAGGTACTAGTATACCGGATGAAACTGGCACCTAGCTTGGGTAGAACCACGGGCAAAAGACCGCCGAAGTTGACTTTCTGGCCTCAGAAAGATCGAATCGCTGGGGAAGCCATCAGAATATTGAGGAGCCTTAGTTACGTTCTAGATTACCACTTGCCTCGTGATATTCCGTGTACATTGAAGTCCTCGGTTCTGGTTCTCGTCCTCATTCCTGGTGCTTCAACTACGGTTTAGCATGAGGCTTTGACAATCTTTGTTCCCTTCCCTTGGCATGCGTTTGCTTCCTTGAGATTGATACCATCTTAACTTTCGTGTGAGCCTACGCTGACGGGCGCCGGGAATTAGGGCGAGTCGTCAGCGTCACTCGGCAGAAACTCCCTTAGACTTAATATACCTAGTTGACCCTGATGTTCTCGGGTCCAGGCGCTATTCCCATGCAAGACTACAGACGTTGCTAAAGCCATGCTTCCGAAAATTGCTGGAAATGGCTTTGCGAGAAAATTAAATTTCTCCCTCCTTTTCTTTACCTGAACAAGTTGAGATGAAGGGCAATTCATAGGGCAGAAAGTAAGTTGTGAGAAAATATGGCTGTCATATGCAATCGGGCGCCCGCCGCCGGGATATGTCAGTATTTGTAGTTGTTTACAGGCTCCGTCTGACCTGACTCTATGCAAGGAAAATTGAGAATTTCGACGACATTTGAAGTCCTTGTATGGTACTGTAGAGATGGAAAAACTCATTTAGATACTCTAACAAGAACCCGAAGTGAGGGAAAGCGCGGACAAGGATGAACGCTGGACACGGCCAAACCCGGATATATCCGGCAGCCGCTTCCTTCAAAAACTCTCTCTTACTTCTTCCACCACCAACGAACCCAGGGTTGTCTAATGTTGTCTGGCCAAGTATGGCGGCGCATCCCAGTCGCTTCCTCTCATTTCCCTCGCATATCGCGCTCGTCGCTGCTAGCATCAAGAAACGGTAGTTCTAGTCAGCTCCAGCAAAGTCTAAACCTAAGAAGAGGCCTGGCAACTGCCGCACCACCCTCTCCTAACGACCCGTTCGCGAACGGAACGAATACGTACTATGCGGAGGAGATGTATAGGCTGTGGAGGCAGGACCCAAAGTCGGTTCACCCATCGTGGGGTGTGTACTTTGCTGGGATGGACAAAGGTCTTTCAAGTCCCCAGGCTTTCCAGCCTCCACCTACCACTTCTCACCTCCCACACCCCGCTGATGGTGCACCTGCTTTACACCCTCTTGGTGGCGCGGAGCTTGATCTGCACCTCAAGGTAAGCTTACTAATTAGTTGTTGCGTCATTGCACCAGGAACTGACAAAAGCGGCAAAAAACTAGGTCCAGCTTTTGGTTCGCGCATACCAAGTCAGAGGACACCATGTCGCTGAATTAGACCCTCTCGGAATCCTTGACACCGACCTTGCTGATGTCCATCCTGCCGAACTCGAGCTCAGCCGCTACGGATTCACCGAGCGTGATCTCGACAAGGATATCACTCTTGGTCCTGGAATCCTCCCTCATTTTGCTACTGAAGACAACAAAACCATGAAATTGCGCGACGTCATTGCATTGTGCAAACGCATATATTGTAAGCAGTATAGCATGTCCGTTCTTCTGTGTCTCATCAACTTTTGTCTAGGTGGTGCCATAGGTATCCAGTATGTTCACATCCCCAACAAAGACGAGTGCGATTGGATCAGAGAACGGATAGAAGTTCCCAAACCGTGGAACTACACTGTAGACGAGAAGCGTATGATCCTTGATCGACTCATCTGGTCCGAATCCTTTGAAAAATTCATCGCCAACAAGTACCCCAACGAGAAACGTTTCGGTCTCGAAGGTTGCGAAGCCCTTATTCCCGGCATGAAGGCGTTGATCGATCGTTCGGTTGATCACGGTGTTAAGCATGTTACGATAGGCATGCCACATCGTGGTCGTCTTAATGTCCTCGCCAATGTGATTCGGAAACCGATAGAGGCTATTCTCAACGAGTTCGCCGGTGATAGCGACGCGGACTCTCCGGCAGGTGACGTCAAGTACCATCTTGGTGCTAACTACGTTCGGCCCACGCCTTCTGGGAAGAAAGTACACCTTTCCCTCGTTGCCAACCCCTCCCATCTCGAAGCGGTTGACCCCGTCGTACTCGGTAAGACCAGAGGTATTCAACACTTTGAGAACGATGAGGTCGCGCACAACACAGCCATGTCCGTCTTAATGCATGGTGATGCTGCATTCGCTGGCCAAGGTGTCGTGTACGAGACCCTCGGTTTCGCTGACCTTCCCTGCTTCGGGGTGGGAGGCACCATCCACTTGATCATCAATAACCAAATTGGCTTTACGACTGATCCTCGCTTCTCTCGGTCGACTCCTTACCCTTCCGACCTTGCCAAAGCCATCGATTCCCCCATTTTCCATGTAAATGGCGACAATGTCGAAGCTGTCAACTTTGTCTGCCAGGTTGCAGCTGACTATCGGGCCAAATACAAGAAGGACGTTGTCATCGATATCGTATGCTACCGTCGCCATGGACACAACGAAACCGATCAACCGAGCTTCACTCAACCTAGGATGTATGCTGCTATCGCTAAACAGCCAACTCCTCTCACCAAGTATACCCAGTTCTTAGTCAAACGCGGTACATTCACAGAGAAAGATATTGAGGAACACAAGAAGTGGGTTTGGGGCATGATGGAAACGGCTGTGGAGGCTGCCAAGGAATACGTGCCAACCGTCAAGGAATGGCTATCCACATCCTGGCCAGGGTTCCCGTCGCCAAAGCAACTCGCCGAGCATACACTACCTACGCGTGCCACCGGATCTGATGTGGAGACCCTTAACCGCGTCGGCAAGGTCATCTCAAGCTGGCCGACTGGTTTCGTTCCCCACCGCAACCTCGCTCGTATCCTCAGCACTCGCGGAAAGACGGTTGAAGAAGGCAAGAATATTGACTGGTCTACAGCTGAAGCACTCGCATTTGGGTCTTTAGCGCTTGAAAAGAACCATGTTCGCTTATCAGGTCAGGACGTGGAACGCGGGACGTTCTCCCAGCGACATGCTGTAATCCATGATCAGAACAACGAGTCTCAATATGTCCCATTGAACCACCTCGGATCAGACCAAGCCAAATTCGTCGTGTGCAATTCTTCGTTATCCGAGTTTGGCGCACTCGGATTCGAGCTTGGTTACTCGCTCGTATCACCAGACTGCCTAACGATCTGGGAAGCCCAATTCGGTGACTTTGCGAACAACGCTCAGTGCATCATTGACCAGTTCATCGCTTCTGGCGAGCGCAAGTGGCTGCAACGCACGGGTTTGGTCGTCAACCTCCCACACGGGTACGACGGTCAAGGACCGGAACACTCGAGTGGTCGCATAGAACGTTTCCTACAGCTGTGCGATGACCACCCGAACGTCTTCCCTTCTCCAGAAAAGGTTGAAAGGCAGCACCAAGACTGCAATATGCAAGTCGTGTATCCATCCACTCCGGCCAATTACTACCATGTTCTCCGCCGCCAGATCCACCGCGACTATCGAAAACCGTTGATTCTGTTCTTCTCCAAGAATATCCTTCGTCATCCACGCGCAAGGTCATCGCTGGATGAGATGGTGGGCGAGACGAACTTCCAGCGATACCTCCCTGAACCACATGTTGAGGCGGAACTGGTAGCCCCGGAGGAAGTCAAGAGGCACATATTGTGCTCTGGACAAGTGTATTACACGTTGTTGGCGGAGAGAGAGGCACGTGGAATTAAAGATGTGGCGATCAGCAGGTTGGAGCAGATCTCGCCGTTCCCTTATGATCTCGTGAGTTGTCAAGCGCTCGTCTACTTCCACGATACTGCAGATCCATTGACCACCGTTGTTACAGGTTAAACCCCACTTAGACAAGTACCCCAACGCCGACTTGCTCTGGGCTCAGGAGGAGCCGTTGAATAACGGTTCCTGGAGCTACGTTGGCCCAAGAATCTATACCGCTGCCAACCAAACGGAACATCACAAGGGCAAGTATCCCAGATATGCAGGACGTGACCCGACGAGCTCGGTTGCGACGGGAAGCAAGGTGTGTATTGTTTGCTGCCTCTGCATCATGGAAGTCGTGCTGAAAACACTGAATTCACAGACGCAACACAAGAGGGAAATTGAAATGTTCCTCAATGAAGCTTTCAGCGTCGCATCATAAGGCGGTCCTGTGCCTTTTTTGGGTTAGAATCATATATATATAAACTCGACATCATTCCAATAGCATTCTCACAACACATAATTCATCCTTTCGATCCTGCTTCTGTTGTGTTGTTCTCGTAGTTGTATACAAAATAATTGCTGTTCACTTTTCATAATACATATCCCCAACTCTTTCGTTCAGATCGGAGGCTCTATTCTATTAGAAGAAACACTATTACGAGGTATGATATTGTCTATAAGAAGCTTCAGTACCAGACACATCTTGTGCGATGAGTAGGTGCCATTTCAGCCGTTTCTATGCCATCAACTTTGTCTTCTCCATCTTCGATGCGTTTTGCCAAATCCCAGAGGTAAAAGTCGATCAACACGCTACTGATCTCTTCTTCCCCTTGCTCCCTTTTGTTTTCTTTGGCCATCCGGACCATCTCCCTCCTCACTCTCTCGACAGCAACAATACTAGCGGTGCGGAGGCTCACTTCTTCTCTGCATCCAGAGGGGAGATCTTCGCCTCTATGGAGAATGTCGAGCAGCGAGGGAGGATAAGACAAGATCCGGAGATGGTGTAGGATCTGAGGGACGCGGTAGTCTGCGAACATGGTGAGGAGGTGGATCTGGGAACCGTGTGGGAATATGGGGTGGCGAACGGCAGTAGTCGTGGAGGGAGGGTGAAAAGCGGCCCATGTCTCCGCTACGAGAATTTGAGCGCGTTTCCATATGTATACTGCGCAAACAACGGTTAGCGTATATAGATGCGGGGGTGGAATGGAAGACACACCTTTTCGTCCGTCGACGATACTCTCGTCTCTAAACTCTGGAAAGGTGTCCGTGACCATCTTGACCAAATCTAGTGCTGTGCCCTTTTTGTCGTGTTTTTGATAAAAGGATTCTATAAAGTGGAGGAAGGAGCCGTTGAAATCCTGTTTGGGGAATGTCAAGGGGGATGAACTGCAAAGAAGCGACACGAACATCGCACAACCGCTTCCCGACCCCCCTCATCATCGCGATTCGTTCCTTCATAAGCGGTAGCTGCTCTCTTGGTTCTGCGGATCTGAACACATGTTCGATGAGTGAATCAGGGCATAGAGTGGTGGAAGAATAGAATTTGGGATCGATGATGGGGATATGGTCGTCTGCGAGAGCTATCGTTGTGGGAAGAATTAGCGCCACGGTGGCGTTCGTCAGAAGCAGACTTACCCCTGTCTAGTGCTGCGACTAGGCTCCAGTATCCAGTCCACACGACGTGTTCTCCCTCGGTCTTCGTAGCACGGGCATCCCAAGAAGACCTCCACTCCACACCATAAACGTCATCCTTACTTGTTCTCTCTGACCAAAAACTAAAGTTCAAGGTCGAGATTAAAAAAATCCAGTCCAACACGCGTTTATTTTTGGGATGGACGATGTCGGCCGAGTCGTCCGGGCAGATGTGGAGAGGGTGCGTGCGCCAGGTGCATGGCGTGTACGAGTCGACGGATAGTTTAGTTTTGATCTGTAGTTGTTGGGAGGTCAGTAAGAGCAGCTGGAGGAACAACAATTAAGGAAACTGACGAACGTAGCGAGCGGCGGTTTTGACTCCTTCGTCGTTGATCTGAACCAGATTCGTGGCCTGCAAGATGTTGGGACAGGGAAATCTTTTCGTGTTTGTGAATTGTGGTTACCTTGTACGCAAACTCGGCAGTCTCTAAAACAGGATTGATGTCCACCGCCTTCGCTTTCGATTTTTTGGCTTTGGTGTTTCGCTTTGACAGCGGCTTTTTCTTCGACGCCGTGCCTGCAACGCCCTTCCGACGATCGTGCGCGATCCATCCGCCTGCGGTGTGGTTTTCAGGCGGCGAGCGAGGCTGGATGACAATCATGACTGCGTTTTGAAACTAGGGGTTGACTCTGAAATTTTTTATTCAAACGACTTTTACGTAACTGACGTAATTCCGATTCTACCCAGTTCTAGCAATCTATTTTTGTCTATCGTCTGCGTGGGTGGTTTCACCCTGAAGAATCTTCTCTCCATGTTCTTTCAGGCTCGGCTAAACCAAATGCAGGCGTCAATCCTCGGTGGTTACCTAATTCCATGGGAATCCCTTATCTTTCGTAAAATCTATAAAAAAACCCGTCTTGTGAACAATTGAGCTTGAACTGTGGATTTTTTTAACTTACGGTTCCTCGAGTTTTCTGGATAACAGAGTTTTATTTAACAACGCCGAGTCGGATGAATGGGACCACTTGCCTGGGCATATCCAATCATCTTTTCTTTGAACGGCACTTTGTTCTCATCTGTCATGTCCGAGTCGGCGGGTGGGTTATGATTATCGTGAACGACCCGCCCATCTCCCGGTGTTGTCGAGGCTAATGCGTGCGGGTAAGCATCCGCCATCATACTGAGAGCGACAAAAAGCACCTTGCTGTGGTGCCTCGTCTACTCGCGTCGGAGAAACTACCTCTGACGGCATATGTGGTTGTTGCTCGAGTCCAACTCCAGAGTCTATAGTGGGGATAGAAGCCATGGTATTAGTCAAGTTATGCTGCGGGTCAGGCGGTCTTATATGCGTGATTGCGTGGAGTGGACTTTTGGGATGACGTCATTGCTGGTGCGTACGTGCGTTCCCAAAGTAGTACACCACAACACGACGACGACGTCACTTGTGTTGTACCGCTATACGATTCTTCTTAGAGCACTCAAGGTCAGATGTTCAGTCGACTTTTTCAATCTGTAGTGATATTACTCTTTCGGATATTCTCCAAATGTCCTGATTGCTGTCGTTCAGCTAGACGCTTAAAAATGGACATCGTGAATTAGCATGTATGAAGTGCCCCGGCGCAGTGATTTAGCAAGTAGTTATGTCTAAGCTAAACGACGAGGCAGGACATTACATTATCCTGAGATCCGAGAGCCGCGCCTGTCAGCCATTGGCGGCTTACGTTCTTTGGTCAAATTCTAAACAAGGCGGCTTGCACGCGTATAAAGCAACAGCACCCTATATTTCGCTTCTTTCCTAATTACCACGAGGTAGACTCCTTATACTATTACTTCTCACTTCTCCTCTATTACTGGTATTCGCTGACGCTGCTAACATCAACAGCGTTTCTAGCTTGGGCAACTGGCGACTGGCGGCTGGCAAACCTGGACCCGGACCCGGACCGGACAATGGACGCTGAGCGCTGAGTGGTTTCCATCTCTGAACATCTCCGTCTTCCCCCTTTCATAATCTGACAACATTGAACAGATCTTCAAACAGGATAAGATCTCGTGCACGTTATTACAATACTTCCATCATAGGTGAGTCGATGCTCTCTCGTCTTTCGTTGCTGTTCTGAAACTCAGTAGGTGTCGCGTTTCTCGGTTCAAGAACCCAAACACGACGCGCCGTCGTCTCATACATTGCGTGCTTGTTTGTCATCAGCACAACTAATATTTCCTAGCTTCTTTGATTTGGATCAAGAACAACCTGGGCGGGCGTGGGCAGCACAGCAAGTATCAAGGCCAAGGACGACAAGTCGGGTGAGGGCAGAACGATAGGCGAGAAGGCTCCGCAACAAAGGCCAGGATAAGCTGAGTCGATACTCTTCATTGTTTCGCTTGCGATGTTGATTCCAAGTGTTCTAGCTTCTCACCCTTATTGATGATACGAAAAACTAAGGATAGTAAGTGGTGCGCTGGCGTACCTTTCCACTTTTTGCCTTCTTCCAAGGACTTTAGTATTGTGTCCGCGCATATACCCACCCTAAACACATTATAACTTCAAAAATGCTGCGTTACTTTATTTTTCTTGTCTTATGCATTCGGACTTGTTGGTAGAAAGTGTAGCTGATATTTTCTAGCTTTACCGACACATCCTTTTGCGGGCGAGGGCAGGGCAGCAAGAAGATTCGAGGGCGAAGGTTTTGAAGAGGACAAGACATCAAGGTTGCAAGAGCTTGTCAAGAGCGTATCCGAACACATAAAAGATAAGTGTCCTTCTCATGTCCTCCTACCCCACCTGCCGAAACTTGTGTGGCGCTTTTGGCGTGAATTCTGGCCGATTCTTTGTCGGGGACGCTGCACAAGGGCGCTAAAGCGAATAGGGATCGAGTCCTGGCCCGGCTCAATCCTAAAAGCTTTGGCGTCTCGGTTCCCTTTCATTTTCAACGTCTATATTAAACGGAGTACTGATTGTCCTGTTGCTAGGTTCAACATTAATCATCATTCAAATTAAAATCCACAAGACCGATTTCTTCTCAAACTTGTCTTGTAGCTGATATTTGTCAAGACAGGTTTGCGGGCGAGGGCAGAGCAGCAAGAAGATTCAAGGGCGAAGACAGTCGAAGTGGCAAGAGCGCGTCAAGACAATGGTATCCGAACGCATTAAAGATAAGTGTCATTCTTGTTCTCCCATCCCCCCCACCCGCCGAAACTTGTGCGGCATCCCGGCATGAATTCTGGCCGATTTATTGTCTGGGTGTTACACAAGGGCATCAAAGCGAGTAAGGATCGAGTCCTGGCCCGGCTCAATCCTAAAAGCTTTGGCGTCTCGGTTTCCTTTCATTTTCGTTGCCGATATGTAATACTCGAATACTGACGGTCCTGTTTCCAGATTCAGCATCAATCATTCAAGTTGGAAATGTACAAGAATGACGATACCAACATTCCTCTAGCTGAGTTCTCCATTTATACCAAAACATTCCTTCTTGTACGTAAATGAAGTTACTAACTCACCCCACAGCTTCCCGGGGGTTCGTGCTTCCCTTGTCGTGGGCCCCGGGCTTAAGATTCTGCTAAAGCAGAATCGACTAAAAGCACGAGAAACTCGTTCTGGGTGGATACTCTTTGGTGAGCTTTTCGTCTCCGAATTGTCTATGGACGGGATAATTGAGAGCTCGTGCAGCGCATCGTTGTCACCAATAACGAACTGATAACGAGTAGAAACTGAGAAGGGTGGTATTCTGGAAAGAAGACTGTAAGTACCTACAAGTCTACAACGTCATCGTTTCTGAACTTGAGTTCAACCTTCGTATTATCGCTTCAGCGCTCAAAACGGACATCCTCAAGATGGACGAGTGGTTTAATCGCCTGTAAATGAGCAAAAGAAATAATTATACCATCACGTTAAACTTTTTTATCTGTCACGGTTCACTATGGGAATATCGTAGGGGCAAGGCATGAAAATGGCTACATTTGATTCGCTTGTGATGCGTGCGAGATAATTGAATCTTAACGAATGCAATCGTCTTGGGGGAAAAGCGAGGAGTCGATAAGCGCACAGAAATCAAAGCAGAGGATCATATGACACGCCTTGTGAAGCTATGAAGCCCATAGAATGAGAGATGCCCTTCTTCACAGTGCGTGCGTACTATGACTACCATCGATGATGTGATAGCGAACACGAAGGACACAAAGTGGCTGCGTAGAAGATCGTTTAGCGAGCATGGAATAACGCCGATGGCTGTGCAGCTCAAAGTGTTCTGGTTTGTTTTCGCCTGTTTTGGAAAATTCAACCGCTTACCACACTTCTGAAGAGACAAACAAACGACAAAGCGGTTGCATGTGGGATGGAGTGATTACATGATGTTACTATACTACTAAAACCCTTCTCCAGGTGATCCGTTTTTCAATTTCCCTGAAGATGAATTTCCAACGACCAAGTGCTTTGGGTTGGAAACAAGAGCTGATGTTTGTCTTGTGCATCAAATAATGTTCAGCACTTCATCTTCATCTACGACTGCGCATCCCACCGGATCTACGATGAAGAGGCCCTCCGCCTTCTAAAATATCAGGGGGGTCGTGACGATGTTCGTTTGCGATGTGGTCTGCTGTGCCACGATCCTTGTATCCGGTCGCAATAACGTTGCTTGGGTGGGCTTCCACAATCCGGTCAGAGTGGGCAATGACGCCTAGTCCACTCGCAGGGTGAGGCGAGCCATTTGCGAGAGGTGCGATGTGGAGATGCCCCCCTGACCTCCCCACCACGAGGCCGCGATCACGACCATGGGACTATGTATGGTTGACGGTGAGTCTTAGTTATTTCAGGAGAAGGTTGCACTAACCGCTTGATAATGAACGATATCACCATGTCTTGCGCCCCAATCTTCCCTCGAAATAACCAAAGATGGCAGAAGGAGCAATGAGAGAAACCAGACGATCGCAAATCGCATTTTTGAAGCACGGGCTAAAGGGGTGATTCAGAGACCAGCTCTGAGGAATTGGCGAGTGTTTCCAGCCTGTTTTATACCCTTGGTCGCAAATTGAATTTCAAATTATATGGATTAGCCGACCCTCAGCACTGTATCCAAGTGACAAATTTAGTAAAGGTTGATACATGTGAGTAGTGTTAGTACATACGTCGTGGTTCTAAGTAACGTTTCATGAGAAGGAACTTGGTAAGACTGGTCATTTCTGATTAACAACGCTTGTTAAAATACTGTTGGAATATGAATCATGATCCTGATGAAACAGTTACGCGCGCCACAAAAGCTCGGAAATCAGCGCCATTTATCGTTTGCCGTCGGATAGTCCGTCGGTGCAGCAGAGAAGAGCAGAGATCGGCCTCGATATCTCTGCCCAAGGCAAGACCAAGAAGCGTGCATTTTATTAAGCACTTGCGTTTTCCTTCTCACACTGGCAATGGACAACTGACACAACTGTGCGTAAACTTGTCCTGAAACCTCTTGAAACCCACGTATGATTCTATCGTGGTCTCATCAGTGGCGTTTGTCAGCTTGCAGCTGTCCCTGTTGCACCGGCATCAGTATCATAATCATGACTATATAATTAAAGCTGTCACTCTGTGGAATTACTATAGAGAAAGATCGCATGCTGTGTACTTACTAGTCTAGGGTCCTATAGAGTCGCATATGTAGTCGGTCAGTACTAGAAGGAGATCGGCTGAATTAAGCCATGCAACATGCCAAGCGCAACTGTGTCGCTCGATTTAAGACGTCATGACAACTTATTAGTACTATCTAACTCAGTTCCCTCTTGTGCACGGAGCCACGGACACCAAGATTTGTGATCTGTTCGATCTACCACCTGTGCTGCTGACAACAAGCACACTGTATACCAGGAGTCTGTTACATATTTTACTTCATACTATGTCGAATCCGTCGATATACCTTCAATAAAAATCAACTCAGTCAAAGTAGGAGGACAACTACTTGATAGCTCCACTCTTACTCTAGGCATTTGTCCTGGACCATAGTTGTGATCGCACAAACTGAATTCTACATTTACTCTGGGACAACTTAATTACCAACATACACTTCTGTCAGCGTCGGACAAGCAAAGATCAATTCCTTGAACACGAAGGAATGCAAGACATTTCCCGCCTGGTGCAGTGAATCATCATCAGAGAAGTCACGACGCATGTAGAAATTCAGACGTTTAAGCAGTTTGAATCGGCCTATAGAGGCTGAAAACCCTGGAATCATCCAAGGGTTCAAAACGGTTCCTTGCACGACGCCGGTTTGGACCTTCATAGACAAGGCCGTACAATCAGCAAAATATTGTGCCATTGCCTTTATCACTTCGCAAATAATGGCATATTTTGAAGAGGAAAAGTCGACAACGTAAATTCCGAGCCTATCAATGTTGTGGAAATTGTCGGGATCGCCTATGGACGTCGCTATGTCCCTGCATAGCATAAGGGCTTGCCCAGGAAGACAGAGTTCGGGAAACAATGTCAATCGGAAAGGGTCGTGGGGAGATCGAGAGCGGGAGAGCATGAAAATTCCTGGAAATTCCCTGTTGCTGTCGGTTTGAATGTGGCAAAAATTCTCGATGCATATTGAAGGGTAGAGACGAACAGAATCGGAGATGCAATAAAATCCGAGTAGTTGCAGATGCTTCTGGCTAACGATTATTCCTCCCAGGTCCTGAGAAGCGTCGCAGTATAGAGTATGTAGTTGGAAGCAACCACTTCTGTACGCGGGAGGCATCAGCGTCATCGTATATAGGCTTTAAATAGACTGACTTGATTGCTTTACTCAACTTTCCTTTTGAAGGGTCTAAAAATGGGTTCACCATAATACGCAGATCTACCAAGGCGTGTGCGTTCTGCAGGGCATCCGCGACTCGTCCCAGCATTGAATAGTTAGCTTCATCTACATAAATATATCCGGCAGTAGACTTGACGTGAAGTTTTCTGAGTACAGCAGCTTTCTGTGGGTTGGATGTGAGGGTGTGGAAGAGTGACTTTTCGGTTAACGCCCATGATCGCCATGATGTATGTGGGATTTGGTCAAGGGGATTAAACACGAAGACATCAATATGCCGGTATAAAAGATATTCAGCTGCTTGTTTGAAGGTAGAGTTGACCTGTGAGAGAGAGGCCAAGTCCCCCTGTGAACAGAATCGGAATATGCAGTGCAGAAGCTCCACGGCGAAGTCCATGAAACTATTCGATTTAAATTGAGATCCCCAAGCGTGTGGTGACTCGGACTTGAAGTATGTTGAGTGGCCAGTCTTCGTTTCAACAAGAGTTATTGACTGAGTAGTTCCCGCGTTTTCAAAAGTGAAGTTGAGATAAAAAGGATTTTGCATATGGGCACGTGACAAGTGCTAGTGAAATGAGACTTCGACCTCGTGACGTCGTTGATCGCCAAACCGGCAAAGTTCGACTACTGTACATAGCTTGTTTATCGCGTTTGATATCCCAAAAGAAAAATATCAAGGTACTTAACTGTATCGCTCATGCTGTGCTCACTGGGACTGCCAGCCCTCACTCTTTTCCATTGTGAAGCAAAATGGTTACAACGGACTACCTAGAACACGACGACAATACGTTACAGTATGCGCAACAGACGGAGGAGACCTTGAGATCTCAGAGCTGTGCTTGCCAGTCACGCACACGAGTCATATAAGTACCAGGGAGCACAAGCAAGAACAAGCACTTGGTGGCTTACGTTCTTTAGTCGCATTCTAAACAAGGCGGCTGACATGCGCATAAAGCTTCATGATTCAGCAGCACCCTATATCTTCGCTTCTTTCCCAATTACCACCAAGTGCACGAGGTAGACTCCATATGCCTCCTCTCCTTATCTCTTATCTTTATTACCGGCTAACGCTGCTAACATCAACAGCATTCTAGCTTGGGCAACTGGCGGCTGGCGACTGGCAAACCTGGACACGGACTCCGACAGTTTACGCTGAGTGGTTTTCATCTCTGAACATCTTCGTCTGCCCCCTTTCATTGTCTGACGACGCTGTGCAGATCTTCAAAGGACGCATTAGTACAAACACTAATTGTAGTAGGCGAGGCGGTGTTCTGTCTTCCGTTGCTGCTCTGAGGCCCAGTAGGCGTCGCGCTTATACCTAAGCATGGTGCGCCATCATCTCATTCCCTCTAGACAGAAAAAATATTGCCACACTACTATACATTCTCTTCATTTTCAATAACGCAACTAACCTTTCCTAGCATCCTTGATTTGGATCAAGGACAACCTAGGCGGGCGGGGACAGGATAGCAAGCATCAATTCCAAACTTCAAGTCGAGCGAGGGTAGGGCATCAAGATCGACAGGATACTTAAGCTGAGTCGATTTTCTTCATTACTCTAGCTTCTCGACCTTATCGATAAACTTACAAGCAAACAAAGATAGTAAGTACCGGTGCGCTGGCGCACCTTTCCGCTTTTTTGCCCTCTTTCACGGACTTGAGTATCGTGTTCGGTTACTTTTCTTTCTTGTCTTGTGCATTCGGGCTTGTCTATAGAAAGTGTACAGATCTGATATTTTCTAGCTTCACCGACGCAACATTTTGCGGGCGAGGGCAGCACAGCAAGAACATTCTAGGGCAAAAACTTCAATTGAAGAGGACAAGACACATCAATTCGTCAAAGTGGCAAGAGTGCGTTAAGACCATAAAAGCTAAGTGTAATTTTCATGTCCTCCCATCCCCTACTCGCCGAAATTGTGTGGCGTCACGGACATGAAATCTGGCCGATTTATCGTCTGCGACGTTACACTAGGGCGCCAAAGCGAGTAGCGATCGAGTCTTGGCCCGGCTCCATCCTAAAAGCTTTGGCGCCTCGGTTCCTTTTCCTTTTCAATGTCTATATTAGAAACTTGAGTACTGACGGTCCTGTTTCCAGGTTCACCATTTATCAAGGCAACTTTTGCGGGCGAGGGCAGCACATTAAGAACGTTCGAGGGCGAAGACACATCCGGTGGCATCGACGATGGTATCCGAACGCATGAAAGATAAGTATCCTTTTCATGCCCTCCTCACCCCCTGAAACTTGCGTGGGATCTCGGGCATGGATTCTGGCCCAGTTCGTTGTCAGGGACGCTGTGCAAGCGCAATAAAGCGAGTAGGGATCGAGTCTTGGCCCGGTTCAATCCTAAAAGCTTTGGTGCCTCGGCTCCTTTTCCTTTTCAAGGTCTATATAAAAAACTTGAGCACTGACGGTCCTGTTTCCAGGTTCACCCTTTATCGAGGCAACTTTTGCGGGCGAGGGCAGAACATCAAGAACGTTCAAGGGCGAAGACACATCCGGTAGCATCGACGATGGTATCCGAAAGCATAAAAGATGAGTGTTCTTTTCATGCCCTCCTCACCCCCTGAAACTTGCGTGGTCTCTCGGGCATGAATTCTGGCCCAGTTCATTGCCAGGGACGCTGCGCAAGCGCAACAAAGCGAGTAGGGATCGAGTCCTGGTCCGGCTCAATCCTAAAAGCTTTGGTGCCTCGGTTCCCTTTCACATCTTCGAGTAATACTTGAACACTGACGATCCTGTCTTTCAGGTTCAATATCAATCATTCAATTTGTGAAGACGAACGCACCGGGAACCTCGGATCTAGCTAAGTTCTCCGACCATACCAAAACACTCCTTGTGCCGTAAATGAAAGTTACTAACTCACCCCCACAGCTTCCCGGGGGTTCGTGCTTCCCTTGTCGTGGGCCCCGGGCTTAAGATTCTGGACAAGCAGAATTGACCAAAAGCACGAAAAACTGTTACTGGCAGGCTGCTCTCTGGTGAGTTTTACGGCCTAACCTTCTGTAACCCGTTCTCATCTGTTTTTGTGTCCGTGCATTGTGAGACATCAATCCAGTTAATTGGTCCATCAGCTAAGTTCGCCTCGATGCTGAGTGTCCTGGCCGACAGCTCGATTGAATAAAGCATACGAATTTCAACAGTTTGGTATTTCTGTCACGTCCCACAGGCCTTCACAACTGATGCCGTTATTCGCTTCCAGCTTCGAGGTGTGAAAAAATTAACAGCAATCTCTGTGTTTCGTCCAGATCTCGAAGACAGCCTAGCCTATTGAGGGACTCTGCGTGATTCTATATCAATATACGTGAGGTCTCATGCTGAAGGACCCTTTGCTAACCTGGGATAGACCGGGTGTTCCGATATACGTGACGTCTCATGTGAGTGGCGTTTAAGGCCTCATGCTGAAGTGCCCTTGATGACTTGGGATGGACTGAATGTTCCCAGCCTTCCTGGACATATAAGTTGTTGGGTTGCCGGTCATCAATCATCCCACCTTCGCTACAGCCTACGTCCGACCTTCATCTTACTCTGTTCGCCCTATCCAATGTGTACGCATCTCTGCTCACCTTGTCCAGGATCTTTCCTAATTATAGTACATCTTCAGCGCGCAAATTCAACCACCCAGTCGTCCTCATCCACGGTTTTGGCGATATCCCGGGTTTGACCGGAAGTTGGGCGGCCGTTGAGGAGGTCTTGCGCGAAGAGGCCGGTGTGCCAAGGTCGGACATCCTGACGGTACAGATCCCACCGCTCAACACTATCGAAGAGCGGACGAAGTCAGCTATACGTGACATTACTGCTAAATTCCCTGGCAAAACTGTCCATCTGATCGCACATTCTATGGTTTGTTCGCTTCCATTTCCGGTCGCCAGTATAGTGATCCGACATTTTGTAGGGCGGCTTAAACGCTCGAGACATCGCTGCCAGATCTGGCACTGACGAGCTCAAGTTCAAGGTTCTCACCGTGACCACTTTTGTGAGGCGCATTTCAATACCGGGTTTATTCCACTCTGACATTGCTCACAAAGGGCACACCTCACGATGGCGTCAAGGCCCTCGAGACGACCGGTTCGTGTGGCCATTCTCTCTTCCGTATCTGTTCCGAGTCTGTGACACAATTTCAGCTTTCGTCGATGCTGTTGTCAAAATTTTTGGAATATCGGCGCCGGCCCTCATCGACATGAAGCCCAGCGTCGTGACTCAATTTAGTGAAAGGACGCGGGTGAACCCTGATGTCAAGTACTTCACTTGGGCGGGCGATTGCATCGTTGCGACAGCCTTATTTGCGTAAGTCAAGGCAAAATCATGCTCCATTGGCATTCAGTTCATTCGAGTATAGCACCACCTGGCCGTTTACCATCCCTCACGGAGCCACTGATTGCGTGATCAATGTTTCCAGTGCGAAATGGGACTCAAAATACTGTACTCAACTTGGGGTCATCAGGGGAGCGGACCAGTCAGCATCGATTTTTCTACTGTCTGCGATTAATAGTGACTCGTGAATTTTAATAGCTTTACCATCCTCAGCAAGATGACCACGCGGTATACAATTCCTCACTTGCAGGCTGCAGAAAACGGGGGGGAGGCGGCTGTTGTGGAAATTGAAAATACCCTTGCGTCGGCGGCTGCCACTCGGATCATAGGGGACATTCATACCCTCGTGGCTCCGGGAAAGGCCTTGACGGGAATTTTCAAGTGATCTCCGTCTC
>KN818276.1:25568-36918 GCA_000827485.1 Amanita muscaria Koide BX008 | reverse complement strand
AGTCTTCCCAGAACTTGACAGGCGAGAAATGCGTGCTAGTCAAAGTGTGTGATTGAAAAGAACGCATCCTAGCTACAACGTATATAAGGACAACGAAAGGAAGTGAGAAATGAGATAAGAGATATAGAAAGCGTCACATGTTGAACGCGAGCGCGTTGAGGACTTACAACTCAATTGAGACGACAGTTCAAAGATTGATCCCAATCATCTGAACCGACACCTTCTGCAACTATAAACAAGTCATTAGGGTCATACACACTCTTGATCGCTTTCAAGCGTGGATAATGAGACCCGAAGAACGTATTCTGGAAATTCTTCTCGTAGAGCGATGCCTAAATATCATCCTCAATCAGAGGGAATTCAAATCGAATGCTTATCGGCCTACCTCGTTGAGATACGCTCCAGAATTAGGCGAAATTGTATCTAGAGATTCAAGATCGGCAGCAGCAGCGTTCCTCATGCGGTTGATTTCAGCTGTTGAAGTGCCCTCTGGCCAGCTGATAGCGAATACCAATACGCCGACGGCTTGCCTCCACGCCGGAGTAAGTCCGACGGAATCTGGGTCTATTTGTGAGACAGTTCCGCCACCTGCGGACCTGTAGATAAGTGGTCAATTTGAGAGCATTCAACAGGGAGGCTCATACAATAGAGACATATTATGTTTCATTCCCAATATCACGTTTGCCGCCTGCTCCGGCTGCCTCTCGGCTATAGTCATGGATAGGAACCTGGAAGACAATTCCGTTGTATTACCACCGGTTGTATTGTTGCTACGAAAGACAAGAGACCATGCAGCATAGAACGACGAAGTTGATTGTCGACTGATTGTCACGACTGCCCCAGCTGCTCGGGCCCTTTCGACGAATGAATTAAACGTTGCATTCCCTTGAGCAGGAGCGTTATCAGGGGCAAAATGGTTTGAAAGGAAACCATTAGGTGAGAACATGTACCGTCCACCCCAGGATGCATTTTGAATAATAGGTAGTATCTTGACCAGTTCCGTCGTCACACTCTGTGCAATCCCAGGTGATGGGTAAGTCATATTGAGGTTTATCACGGTGGTGGGTTGTATGTCGTGTGTCCGATATGTAACGGACGCAACTACTCCGTAAGTCCCACCGCCACCACCACGGAGTGCCCAGAACAAATCCTGGTATTGATATTCATTTGCAGTGACGTATTGTCCGTTTGCAAGCACGACCGTGAACTGAATGGCGTTGTCGACACCTCAGAGACAGGATGAGCAGCGCTCTGTGTCCACATATGTAAACCCATACCTAAGCCAAAACTCGGCGACAGGTAGCCATGCCCACCACCTTGAACCCATCCACCACCTGCACCGACTGAAGGGCATGATCCACCGACAATGGCCCGCTCATGAGCATCTGCAACGGGGTAGGCTTCGTTCCATTGCACTCCAGCACCAACTGTTAGAGCTATTAACATGCCACGAGTGAGCACTCGAAACAAATTCAGAATTGGCTTGATCCACACACTTTTATAGGCTAGGGCATTAACGGGAGCCCCGGTTGGAAGGAATGCATCGTCATAAGCAATGTCTTTGAGGTTATGAGTCCACAACATGAATGCACCGCGAGCCATGCTTCGACTGAGGTAATCATGACTGATTTGGAAAATCAACGAAATAGCAAAAGCGTGAAATGAAGACGAATGTACCCAGTGTTTTTTACCACCAATCTCAAATCAAACTTTGCGGAAAAGTTGACAGCGGCTTGAATATCACTGACGCTCCTAGCGTCCACACCGATGACAGCGACGTTTCCCTGATGGCAGGGAATACCTAACAAGAAGTTGTAATAACAAGCGTCGATGGTACCGTTGTCAAACGTATAGCTTTCAAAGTTAATTGAGATCATAGCACCGGGGATGTTGGAGCGCCATGAATCGTCCTGCAAATGAGATTGAATGTCGGTGCAGTTTCTAGAGGACGAGTCAAAGGGCGGGTAACAAGCGGACGCTGGAGGAACAGGATAGATCAAAGGCTGGGATACTTGAGAAGCCAATTGCGAGAAGTTGGATGGGGATGGCCAACATGGTTGGAAGGAAAGGCATTTACACCTTGGCCTGGCGCGAGCGAGCGGACAAAAGACAATGGCAACAACGAATGGTAGTACTGTTAGCCAGCAAGACTTCATCATGATGAAGAAAGATAGGTCTTGTATGGAAATGTCGTTGGAAGAGGGAATGTCTCGACCTTGGATTCGGAACTGGTGCTCGGACTATGACAGGGCCCAAGATCGGCTCCAGCTCTCATTAATCAACCACATTTGGGGGTATTTCAATGCGACTAGAAGAACCACGTTCGGGGCTTGCGGAAATGATGTCTTCTATGAACTTCCAGAGCGCGACGGTGCCCTATGACGGCAGGTTCTTCGGTCTGCAAACCACGAGGAGAACCGATTCAACCGAATTGGCTGGATGGACCCGAACAAGTTGCGAATAAGTCCGATTTAGTAAGTTCAACGTGTAGGATGTTTTACGCTGTACAGTATTCTGATGTTAGGTACTTCGTTCCGCTAGGTTCAAGTGGATCGTTCACTCACGAATAGACCGTAGGCAGCGACCAATGACCATGTCAACTTCAACTCCTGGCTAATATGAATATTGAAAACCATAGCACTAGCGGAATTCGAATGTGGGTGGAGCACCGCCACTGACGAAAAGGCCTTAGTATCTTTCACTGTTCACATACACTGGAGGCGCACTTCGACCGAAGGGGTAATGCAAGTCACTCACCAGTACAGGTCAGCCTGAGGAAGGATTGTTGGAGAGATGCGCCTATGTACTCCTGGCACGGAACGCGACGTGGTGGGTGAAAGTCCCCTGTTTTTTCACGTTTAACGTATTTATGATTTATCAGCGCTCAGCCTTGATGGAATTTTACTCATGAGGAGAAATGCTTTCACTCTCCTCCTTCCCCGAATCCCCGGGACCCACCCGATACCACCTCCCTTTCCGCATTTCCTCGGCCCATCTCGATATCGTTCAGAGTTCGAGATATGCGCTGTTCTCCAGCACCGCTTTCTCGTCCCACTCTTCCCAACTCTCCTTCCCGGACCACATTGAGTTTTTATCCCACGTGTCCTCAGCCTGCGAAGACGCGTCAGTGATCTTGTGTGGCTGACACGGAGAGACTCTTCGGTCTTACCGCGCTGGATCCAATGTAGAGCACCAGCCAGCGATTTTTTGAAGAGGGGCGGGGCGGGAACGAGTAGTCGCAGAAATAGAAGCAGCAGCAATCATGAAATGCAAGGGTGGTAAATCTGAAGAACGCCAGGCTCGAAACGTCGCGTTTTTATAGTCAGCTCCTTTTCGGGTAGTCGATGTCTCAAAGTGAGTACAGCTTTTGTATACAATACTCGATCGTTTAAGTTGTCAGACTCGATAGGGGTTGATCAAGATGCATGATATATAGTCATGAGATAAAAGATCGATCGTGTCAGTATGTTCCAGTGAGGCAACCTATAAAGTAGCAAGAGAAGCGTCGGCTTTGCAACACATTTCACTACCACGGAAACCAACCCCGGGATACGCCAGACTCTGTGTAGTAACATCGCAGATAGCATACGTCTGATAATGACATCGTCTAGCATCTCCTAAACACATAACATGAAAAGTATAAACTCCATAGATCATAAAGTCTCGACAAATCAATGCGCTTCGATAATGGCAATGGCATCTGCAACGTTCGCCCGGAACGCATCGTGCCCAATCCGATCAACGATACCAGCTTTTTCAAAGGTCCTGTAAACGCCAGACCTCAAATGCGTGATGAATAATCCAACTCCACGACTCTGTACGATTCAGTAATGAAGTTATTAGTGGGCAGAGTTTTGACCTATGCTCACTCGATACTCTTCAAGAAGCTCGCCCAAAATTTGGACAGCACTGGTACAGTAAAGTCAGTGTGCTTCTCTCTGAAAATCATGGCCAATACTCACGAGGTGTCGCATGTGTCGACATCAGCCATGTGGAATACGAGCACAGAGGCTTCTCGTCTGCTGGGCTCTTCTGAAGGATGACTTTTCTGCGGTCCATAGAGTTCCAATCGCCTAAGTCGCTCTGAAGTCGATGAGGAATGTATTCAAATCAGAGCTTCCTACTTGAAACTTACCCTTGAGTTGTGCCGTGTTAGCTATCACACTTTTCAGCAAACCATCGATATGACGAGAGTGAATACTCACCAAAATCGAGATTCTCGCGAATACGGATAATGAGGACGCCAGCCACGCTTTCCTCTGCCTCCGGGTTCTCGGTAATTGGCATCCAGTTATCCGTCCCAGGTATGCGCCCCTTGTAGATATATCAGCGAGGAATGTACCAAAACTTTATGTAACACACCAAGATGTTCATGCGTGTCTTTGACGATCGATGGACAACCATCAACAAGGAAATGATCAAGCTAGAGACTATCCCAACTTCAACACTCCATATGATGGAAAACGTAAATGTCAAGGCCATCAGCGCAAAGTCAACCCATGCTCCCATCCTAGACGAAAACGTTAGCAAAGAGCCTCACAGAAAAGGATTTCGTTAGTTACCTCCAATAGTATCCAACATCATGAGGTACTTCTGCGAAAAGAGTGTACACGATTAAGCAAATGCTACCGACGACGTGAGAGATGGTTTAAACCGGAGAACGGCAACCAACATTGAACCCAAGACACACTTGGGGAGATAATAGAGGAACGGCAACAGGAAGAACGTCGCAAGAAGTACGACGGTCCCACACACCAATGTCGACATTTGAGAACGAGCCCCAATGTCTGCACTGATCCGTGTCCTAAAACGCAGAGTTAGGCCGCAACCTTTGGCGAATAAATATTGACTGACCTCGTTATTGAGCCATACGCAGGAAGGGTGCCCTGTATAAACGACCCAGCAATATTACTCACGCCAAGCGCAACAAGTTCGCGGTTAGGACTAATGGAGTATCCAAAGCGAGCGGCATTCTGCTTCGCTGCGACGATACTATCCAGGAAACCGATCACAGCAATAAGACTTGCGACAAAGGTGTCAATTAAGCCGATTTGTGTCTGGGTAAATGGAGAACTTACATAGCTGTGGAGGTCGTGCCATGAAGGTACATGTAGTTGCTACCGTTGATAGGAAATTGGAAGAAGGATCGCCCGGTTTTGATGGAAACAAATCCAAGAATGTCTACCCCATGTTGGTCCCAGCGATAATGTGCGGACAGCGCTGAAAAAGCCCTTGGTCAACAACGAAAAGTTAAGAACCAACTTCCAACGCCGTACCTGTTGAAGCCACGACAACAATCAGGACCTCGGGAAGATTATATATCCATCGATTGCGTTTGAACATGTTTTTAAATGCGCGGAACAGTACGATAGCAAGAAGAGCGGAAAAACTGATGATAGTTGTCATCTTGTGTGCATGAGTGAAGACATTCTCGAGCAAAAACCCGAGCTTGGCCATTGTCGTTTCTGGATCAAGTATATGCTGCAGTTTTGTGAGACCGAACATGGGTATGAGTTGTTCTCTTCACAGGCATGTTTGAGTTTCGCGTTGTATGACAAAGAAGCGGGACGTACAACATGATGATGACAGCGACAGCAGTCACAAATCCTCTCAACAACGCACGACTCAGAACAACATCAATGAACCCCAAGCGGGAAATCCCAAGCAGAAATGTGAACAGGCCAGCTTGGAGGGTGATAGCTGTTGCCACCGCCAATCCAAGTTTGTCTGCATCCTTGGAATGCTGATCAGGTAATTGACGTTTGAACTCTGTCACAGTCTGTCCAATAAGCAAGCTCAATGCTGCTTCTGGTGCCACATTGAGGTGGCGTGATGATCCCAACAGCGCATATACCATGCTGGAAATGGAAGCTGAGAACTGATGACGGCATGAGTTGCGGTTCTAGCGTGGACAGATTACATACTAAACCAGTTACAGGACTGAGCTTTGCCAATGACGTGGCGTAGCTGACGGATTGGGGTATCAACATGGAAGCGACGCTGACTCCAGCGAGGAAATCGCCCGCCAAGCTGTATATATGCGTCAGGCAACATAATGAATAAGCCAAATTCGACACGTACAACGAACTAGAGTAGTTGGGTATCCATGCGAGAGAAGGTATGTAGTATCTTGCTCTCCGTATGAACTTTGAGTGACGACGTTTAGTTTGACCTGTAGGGCGTTGTCAGTTATCTTTGAATATCGCGTTGAAGGAGCATACGACGCACCATCCTGAGCACCCTGCGCGATACCATATGGTGTACTCCTCCCTGAAGTCGGTGCCACAGATTCAACGTCCAACAAAGGTGTTCTCTCTCCACTAGGAGGGACAGCGTCGATGCCATTCAACGAATCAACGACAGAATTTGTGAGAGAGTCTACGTTCGTAATGGGGAGACGTCGTGTCGAAGCCATGTTCATGGACGCCGCATGGAAAGTTGGACGGATAAATAAGATCGCAGTTTGGCATTTCGGGACTCGGACGGCAGAGGGCGGAGACTAAATAGATTCAGTAAATATAGATTAGTTGACGATTGATCGAACAGATGCTATACATAAAATTTCACTATCCAACGAACTAGACGTTCTGTATGCTAGAATCTGCAATTTCAACGCGGTCATCGTTGCATCCCATTACTGTAACCGTCTTTAATCGGCCCGATTACTATCCGAACCTTTACGGCACTCTGGAATGCTCCGCCCGACGCAGGTGACCAGCTGCTGCTGACATCATTATAGAAGGCTTTGGAACGACGAACGCTTCAAGCAGTAAACCAAAGCGAAAAGATTTGCGTTGACATCGAGGAACTCTACTAAAGCCAGCACGCAGAATTGGCGTTCAGCACCATGGGCGCTACACCCGAGTCACCTTGCCTAACAGGAGCTCCCGATAAAACTGCTGGATGCCTCAGCCCAGTTATGCTCCGCCCATCACCTGCTACTGATGGCCACGTTGTAGAAAGCTTTGAAATCTCCTCATCATCACTTGTGGAGGGGAATTTACCCATTCCGTTCCCAAATGCTTCTTCAGGTGACACTCTACCAAGCGAGCGAAGCCACTGGCCGACAGCAGCAAGTGACACACGGACTTCCCAAGAGCCACCCTCCTAAGTTGATGGTCAGACTACAGTAGGGAATGTAAGAACTAGAACGCACAGTCATCGTTCTAGCTAGCGCCGCGTTGATCCCGAACGCTAAAAAATATCCTGCTGCGTAGTCCAACGTCTGCATTGGGAAAGGCTTTGGAGCGAAAGAAGACTTGACGCCAAGTTCAGCGTGGGACAACATGTATTCGTGATAGGCTTTCCCTTCTTCGAAATTGAAGCCAGTCGCAGTTTGTACCAACGAGTCAAACTGTGCATTGTGTAATTAATGCTAACAAGATGGAAAGAGAACGTACTCCTTTGCGGTCCTTCCACGGACCCTCCCAACCCCAGGCATTCAGGCTCGCACACACAATTCCTGGCCGCAACTTTACAAGATCATCAACTCCGAAACCTTTCGCCTCTAACCCGCCAGGACGATAAGCCTGTAAGAAAACATCGCAATCACGCGCCAGGTCGATTAAACTAGCGTGATCCGATTCTTGCGTAAGATCTAGTTGTGTTGTTCGTTTGCCCAAAGAAGTTTCGATGTCAAGGAACGGTAGCGAGGGCAGATTGGGCGAAGTGACGAGCAGGACGTCTGCTCCGTGTGCTGTACCAGATGGAAGCCGTTATAAAACCATCAGATTCGCAGGTAGTCAATAAAGTACCTGCCAAAGTACGACCAGCGACAGGACCAGCAAGAACCCTGCTAAGATCGAGAACCCGAACTTTATCCAATGGTCGTGTAATGTTTGACTTCATCTCTCGTTTCGGAGCTTCGCCAACTTTTCGAATGGTGACAGGAAGAACATTCGTCATAGCCTGAGCATGGGGATGCTGATCCCATTCCTGAAATGAACGCAAAGCAGTCGCACACATCCCCCTTTTCGCAGCTTCCGTTTCAAAATCGACGGCGTTCCAACTTAACATGACTTCAGCGACTGTTTCCTTCGAAAGGTCTAGGGAGTCGGATATACCGAGAATAGAGAGAATCCCGCGTCGGTGGCTGGACATATTATTAAGTTCGGAATCGAGACAATGCGATGACTCACTGAGGAAAATTGGTGTGTACCCTCACATAACCATCGTCCTTTGTCTTGTATACTCCAGCAATCTTGTCCCATACCTCGCCAGCGGGGGCCACGCCGTCGATCTTGTACCACGCGACACTGTCTACACTCGACATTATATGTTAAACCCTGACTCATCATGTCACTGACGAAACGCCAGGGCCGCATGCCTCGCATCTACAGTGACATCCTGCTCGATTTCCTTTCCGGTACGGAGCGCATACAACTGAGCAGCGGACAATCCAGATAGCGCCACAGAAACCTCTCAAATTATCGATATGATTGATTCGCACGCACATCCTTCTCTTGTACATACCTGTGCTGCTACGCCAAGCCTGAACGACGAATTGATCGCCAGATCAGGATTTCCCAGAAGAATGACTCGTGATAGTGATGATTCTTTGAGACCGCAAGAGCGCCATAGCAATTCGAGAGCTTTATGTGCAGTGGAAGTGGAAGTCATGCAAGATTAGAGAAATGTGGCTGTGCGAAATATGTCGGCAGAAGCCGCAGAGCGTTCTCCCCTTTGCAACCGCCCAGACGACTTCATGTCTTCCTCGTCCTCTACTTCCATCTTCACCCCCACCTCTGCCATCTCCCTGGCTGGTGTTGCCGCAATTGGCGTAGTAGCCTACATTGGGTCCA
The DNA here is from genome assembly GCA_000827485.1 of Amanita muscaria Koide BX008. Lineage (NCBI taxonomy): Eukaryota > Fungi > Basidiomycota > Agaricomycetes > Agaricales > Amanitaceae > Amanita > Amanita muscaria. The sequence goes on along the minus strand of KN818276.1, from coordinate 28,117 downwards.
AAGTTCTATTGCCTAAGAACACCCGATGGCAGGATAGATATACTTTCATCTGGTTGGTGAGTTGTGCAGCTGCGAATGGGTTGCTTGGATTATTTGCTAACAGCGGGCGGTTTAAAGGCATTCGATGCGCTGGTGCATTTTACGTTGGAAGGGTCGTGGTTGTACCTCTCCATGTTTGGGAGGCAGGTCAATACGAGTCAAGGACTGTTTGCTGAACTTTGTACGTGACGACCTTCTTGCCAAACCGACTGTTCCTCATATCCCTGTGATTTACAGGGAAAGAATACACTCGTGCCGATTTCCGATGGGGACTCTCCGACCCAGACATCATCTCTCTTGAACTCCTCACTGTTTTCGGCGTCGCCCCATTGGCTTGTTATGTTCTCACGCAAATTGTCACTGAAGACCCCGCGAGGCATTATTGGATTATCGTGCTGTCCACCGCTGAGCTCTACGGAGGGTACGTTTCTTTCTCTCTTGTGGTTAACGTGTATAAACGTCTATCAGATGGATGACGTTTTGTCCCGAGTGGGTGACCGGCAGCCCGAACCTTGATACCTCAAACCCTCTTTACCTCTGGGTATACCTTGTTGTAAGCGCTCGTCTATGCTGTTTCCTTTGATACTCTACTTACGGGCCTTTTTGTTTCTTCCATAGTTCATGAACACAATGTTAGCTCCTTTTCAACTTCATCTTACCGTGAACTGACTTTTCTTCATCTAGTTGGGTCATCATTCCTTTATGGCTCATGGCAGACTCGTACGGGCACATCGCTGGTTCTTTGAGAGCTGGCAAAGCATCAAAGACCAAAAGCAAGAAGAAGTAGTGAACGTGACACAAGTACCTTTTGTTCGGATTCCTATGCACATCTTTTTTTTAGCCAGAATCTATGTAACGTATATCTACCAGAATATCAAGTGAATATCGCAGCTGTGTTCGTGGTGTCGCCGCGGCAAAGAAGCGCGTGTATGACCAAAGAAACAAAATGTTGCTTGCTTTTAAGACTCAACGAGTGACGGAGATTCCGATTACTTATACTGACATGTACAATGTAGACATTCTTAAAGCCAAATACTCGTTTTTTACCACGAGGTACAGCAGCTGAACTCTTAGACTCTTAGTACGGGCGCAGTTGTAGTAAGTAGTCGATACTTAACATAGAGAGCATTATATCTATCTTCTAACACCGTCCCTGAAGGCATGTGACATTGGACAGTAGTCAGATTGTGACGAAAGAATTATAAAGTACTTGGTCTTGGGCTCGAACAAGAACAATTCAACAAATATACACCAGCTATCGACTAATCCTTTCACTTGCTTGGCAGAGTACTAATTGGCTCGGACGACCTGTAATGGCGAGCTACAGAACGCTTGATAACGTCGCCCCATTTCTCCAACCATTCGCCTTCTTGAAGACCGACCATCTTTTTCTTCTTGCCCGTGGTTTCCGGACCATCTTCTGTTACTTCCCGCCTAAAGGAGTATGCGCCACCGCAAACTTTCCATCGACCTCCAGCGTGCAAGCGCTTGTACACCCAGATAAACGGCCAGTATATGAAGAAAATGGTAAGCAGGGTCTTCAGCAGTTCGTTAGAAAGAATCCGAGATAGGATATTCTTCGGCCGTATATAGACTTTGGAGTTTTTGATATCAAAAGATACCGTGATGGATCCGTCTCGACGATACGTCGATGATATGGTGGCCCGAACAGCTTCCTCGAACAGTTTCATATTCCACCCATATAAAACCTAGTAGCAGTGAGCAAGTTGGAACAAAGGACTCGAGAGCGCCTACTAACCTTTTCGTACATGAACTCCTTGAGAAGCTTTGGACTTGCACAATACTCGTCAGCCCACTGCCGCAAGGGTTTAGAAGACCTGAGTGCTACTGCAGAATCCCCGTCACAGAATTGATTAGAGTTATCTCTGGATACCCATGGAGGAAGGCCCTGTGTTACACATTCTGAACGCCATTTATCGTATTCCCTGGTTTCAGAACATGTCGCCTCACGCTTCCCACCGCCCGACGGAAGCTCGATTTCCCTCACCATGCGTCCTCGATAAACAGGTTCAGAGTCCGAGACAGACCAATGCACCGGTCCGGTAAAAGAGATAGGAAGCGAAGGGTGGACGTCGATGTAGAAATCAAAATCGGTGACAATTTCGGTGTCCGTATAAGGAGTTGAATGAGATTGTTCGATGATGATTGGGCGAGAATTCGGATATTGGTCGGCAGGAAGCTCGTGTCGTCGAGATATGCGAGTACGTGTGACGGTCTCTATGTGTGTACCGCGGCAGTGTAGTTGGTAGTAGGGCGGCGCTTGCAGATATTGGGAGAGAAGGAAGCGGTAGAGAGCTTCACCTGTGCGAAATTATCTTTGTAAGTGGTGCTCCTACTTGAATCAGGACGACAATACCGTCGGTATTCAGGCGTGCATCGTGAGAGACGATGTCGCCGTTGCTGATGACCAAGACTTTTGCATCATACGGTACAAACTGAGGTGGTGGTGGGTCTAGAGGAATGACATCTAAGACCAGATGGGCCCGGGG
>KN818276.1:0-10541 GCA_000827485.1 Amanita muscaria Koide BX008 | reverse complement strand
TGTGCTCGGCTCAACGCTTCCTTGTGGTATTTTCCATTCTCTGACACCCATCTTTCGCGCCTTAGAACCGTTTCGATCAACACATGGTAGGCTTGTAGAATGAGAACTGTAGTCCCCATCTGTTGTGGTGCGGCCGGATCTTTGCGAGCGGAGATGTGTCGGAGTGTCAAAATACAGGACAATCCTGGTGCACGTGATATGTAGTTAGGCGTTCGTGTGACACATATTTTATTTTTATGCTCGGCATTGCTCCGACAGCAATATCCCTCGGATTATCGTGAAAGTAATCTCATATATGGGCAGAACACATGCTGTCCAACGTAGCTACCAAGCTGATTGGCGAGATATCGAGATGTTCATTCGCCACTGTCCGCTAGGCATTCACACAAACTCGGATCAACAAAAAAAATTCTGGTCATCAACCCTGCAGGGGTTTGGAGGAGCAGCAAGATAAATAGCTGGCTTCTGCACTACAATCCCCCATCTCGACTTGCCACTACTAGTCGTCTCTCAGCCCCTTCACTAATTACCTTCTTTCACCCACTTCACTCATTTTAACTATGCGTGCATTCGGCATCTTCTCCATCATCGCTGCTTTCTCTGCCGCTTTGTCGGTTTCTGCTGCCCCAGTTGGAGCCAGTGACCTCAGTCTTACGCCCGTCGTGGTCAGGAGCGTCGATGTTGCTAACGGGTTTGCCAACTTGCGTGGTGCAGCTCAACATGAAGATCCCACAGTCGAATCTAGGGAGATTGCCGCTGACTACACCCGACGCACCGATATCAAATCGGTTCCGGAAATCCTTATTGGTGTTACCGCTCAAGTAAAAGTAGTCGTTGACAAACTCGGTACGAGCAATCATTTATTTCAATTCAATGATTACATCTAAGTCTGTCTTTATTAGACGTTGTTTTGGCTGGTGAAATTGATGTTAACGTTGTTGTCGGACTCTTGGTCGAAATCAAGGGAATTCTCATTGCCGCCGTCGCTGACGTGAAGGCCTTGGTCGGTCTTGGCCTGGATGTCGTCCTCGCTCTTGATGGCAAGGTTCTTTTGGTTGCGGATGTGGCAGTATATGTTGTCGCTCTCATCCAACTCATTGTTGCCATTGTTGTCAAAGTGCAAGCCGTTGTCACCGCTGCCGTTGCAATCCAAGTCTGCATTGACATCAGGTAAAGTGTTCTTTTTCTTTTTCGCTAACTTGATATTAATGTACGTCTTGAACAGTGTTGCACTTGCTGCCTTCCTCGGTGCCATCTTCGCTATCGTTGGGGGCCTCCTTGTGGTTGTTGTTACACTCTGTGCTGAGATCATCGTAGTTATCAAGGCTCACGTTAATATTTTCGCTGCCGTGATCGCCGTACTAGCGCTCTAACCTGTTAAATAGTGCTTAGGGACTTAAACTATTTCTGATAGAATTAATACACCATTGGCTTCTAGGCTTGTGTGAGGTTCAAACGACGTCATTAAATTGCGCTTATTTGGAGAAGCAGCAGAGGGTGCAGCATAGAACCAACGTGCAAGGAAAATGAGGGGTGATGATATGAAGCGGTCCCAGACAGTGGCATCTTGACGATGGACGATATCGTCGAGACTCATGCGCTCATGGGCGAATGCAAAACATCGAGAGATTAAATAAAGTGAATATGCGGTGCCTGCACTATAATATTCATTGCCTTGAACTCCTCACTGACATCCTCGTCATTCCAATTCAGCAATTTACCGTCTCTGTTTGGTATGTAAAATCTCTCATCAAGTGGCTTGACCCGCTTAGCCCATTCTGGGGTCTCTTCAAAGACTTTCGGGCGTGCTGCGAGCTCATCAAAATCAGTTACGATGGGAGGCGCGTCCCTGGGCAAGCCGTACTCAATGCGTCGGTTGAAAGCGTCGCACATCAACTGGGTAAGGACGGCAAGAATGGCGCCGCGGACGGGGTCGGGATTAACATCGTCCACGGGCTCAGGAATGGAGGAGATGGCCCAGTCAGGATGGCTACGGCAGAAGTACTCGAGCTCGTCTCGGAACTTGATGTTCCAGCCAAGGACGAGGAACTCGTAGAGACGGTAGAAGGAGGCTGAAGAGGTGTCGGGGTGGGCACTACCGAGGAGACGGGAGAAGAGGGAAGGGGAGACGCGTGAGCGTGCGTAACGGGTACGAACACGGGAGGGATCCGCGAGGATGTCTGAGACTGTGGGTGGAAGGGCGATACGAGTTTGCCGCCAGCGTGATTTGATGCTAGTAGATGCTGGTTTGCAAAATATTTTGAAACACCCTACCAGCATAAGTACCTGCGATGTAAGTAGAATGGCGATTGATTGCCGGGCGTTCAGGATGCGAAGTTGGGAAGTCGGAACGTGCTTTCCTGATAATGAGCCGTACGTGATGAGATCTATGAGATCAAATGCGAATCGACCAGTGCGCGCTATGATTCCCGCGCACGCAGGCGCGCGTTCGCACGGATTATTAATATGACTATGAGTCACAACGTGTCACAATGGTTTGGGTCATTTTTTCCTTTTTTGGATCCTAGACCACCTTCACACGACGGACAGAGCACCTACATCTTCACTACTGACTCCCATCATCTGGTCCCCCGTGGAACGCTTCCCCTTCACCCAGCCTTATAAGAACGGGGCTTGTCGGATCTGAGCGGTGTATTAGGCCAGACGTCACAAACTCACCTCAACGCATGTTCTTTTAACGAGAACATGCAAGGAAGGCGGGGAGTCTTCTCAGAGCTCAGCAACCAGAACGTATTGCCAGGGAATCAAGACGCTCAATCATCTAGGCCCGTTACGAACATCACGAAAATGGATATCGATACAAATCACGTCGATACACCAGCCCAGATGCTCTCAGTTCCCTTCTACTTCACCTCACCTCTGACTACGCTTCTGGAATCTTTACACGACCCTGACTGTACTCAAGTGACGCTTCATGACATTATGGAAGCGTATGGTTGTTTCTCTGATAGGATTGGCTCAGTGGCAAATGCTCTCATGCTCGCGGAGGGCACTCCTAGGGCACTCCGAATAATCGAAGAGCATTCATCTCATCTTGTGGAAGTTCTCAGGAGAGATCTGCAACGCCCTTTCTCAAGGCCAGCGATACAACATCAAAACTCATTCGATCTGTATTCCTTCGGTAGCCCAACGCTCGCTGACGATGATGCACAATACGCGCTAGATTCTGCCAAGTTGGCACAGCATGCACTGTGTTTCATTTCTGACATCTGTATTTTGAGACCACTGTATTCCTTATTTATTGGTGCGTTTTCAACGTTACCGCGGATTTAACGCACGGACCACGGCTCATTGCTTGTCAAACAGCTCACGATTTCCAGTCCCTTATGGATGACGTCTTTGCATTTACTGTACCATCAGAGTCGCCTGTCCTGAACGAATCAAAATTATGTACTTTTATCGTTTGGATTCTGCAAACTCAACAGCTACCACGGGAAGCCCTCTTGCCTAGAAAAAGTGCAATTTTATCGACGATTTCTAGGGCTATTCATGGGCATTTTGGCTCCCAAGCTGTTGTGGATGGCTTGAAGGTACTTTTTTTTGCCACCGCCACTCCCTTAGCTGATCGTCTAAATGGACAGGCCATTCATTCATTGCTAATCAGGCATGGAAGGACTTTTCTTCCCTTCTTCGTAACCCTATTATCCGACGTCCTCAGTCATACACTGAGCGAGCCTCTGGATGTGCGGCTTGTGTCCGTATATGCGCTCAGCGGTTATGCTTCGGCCATGAAGCACTCCACTGCGACTGAAACAGACCGTTCTGTCCGCCGTGCTGTCAAAGTCTTCGTTGAGGATCAACACAAGAAGCGAAAGGATGAGCCGAATGGTAATTCTCTGGGGAAGATTATCGAAGACTCTATGTCGTCTAGCAAGCCATGTCCTTGTTGGGCACTGACACTGATCTCTTCCCTAATCATTATCTTCGACTATACTCTCTTCTTCCATCCTCATTTCGTCAAACTCGTATTCTCGACCCTATTGCAAACTACTCACCATAAGCGCTCTGCTGTTCGTGCACTGCATCCACACATCTGGAAGCTTCTGATTTGGGCGTACTTGCGGATTCCCACTTCAGTCGATAAGGAGGAATTTGGAAACGTCGACGCTCTCGACATCAAGGAACGAACCTTCAAAGTCCTTGCTCAAGACATCAATTATGATATTGGAATAGCGTTTGTTTCCTGTTTACTACAGGACGATCGAACTTTGGACGGTATCTACGTGCTGCCAGATCAGGTTGAGAACGCCCTTGCTATCATTCGAGATATGATGTGTAGCCCGGACGATGCTGTCCGGCAAAGTGCACTGGCGTTGTTTCGGAAATTGTATGGGCTGACTGAAGAAGATTACGCACCGACGCGCGCGAAAGAGCAACTTTGCTATGAAAAACTTTTCGACGGCAGTCTGCTGAGTGTCAATATCACCGCCTTGGGGGACCTTGTCCGTTCGATCCCATCGTTTACCCTGGAGAACACTCGCCAACTGACCAACGAGGAAATCTACAATCATTGGAGGTCTATTGTATCTGTATGGGTGGCAGCGGTGAAGGTTTCCATTCAAGGGTCGGATTCTCAGCTATCGGTAAGCCAGAATCACCTGTGTTCATGAGCCTTGCTAACCACGTCCAAGGACGACGTTTTGTCTACGTGGATATCCCTGCTCGAAATTTTTGTTCAGCGTTGCGACAGTCTCACGCCGACATCAAGCCCAACAGGACTATCGAATAGCGTAGTCTTCCTTGCTGGTCAATTACTTGACGTCTCCGATGTACCTGACGTCCAAGTCCGTCACTTACAATTTACGAAAAGGATGTGGTCGATCACGAAGAACGTGCTATATGATACCTGGTTACCATCCAACGCTGAAATCATCCTCGCGGCAGTCTTGAAACGTAACTTCACTCTCGATGACGAAGAAGTTCGGCAGGCATGGAGCGATCTTTGTGCTGAGCTAGTCTCTGTCGGTGTCCCAACACTTATGCATGTTGTCTACTTTCAGAGTGAGAAAAGGGAGCAAGTGGAGGTTCTACGTCAGCTGTGGACAGTTCTTGCTAGGACATGGCAAGTGATTGATCACGGAACCACCTGGGACGACTTGGTAACCTTGCTCGTCATTCCATTTGGGTAAGCATTTTCGTCACCTGCGCATTATGGCCTAACCCATGCCAGGGCATGGAGATTGTCTACGCAAGCATTCCAGCAGTGGGAGAGTATATTAATGGATGCTGTACGCCTGGCAGGCGGTTCATCAGCTTCTGGTAATGCGGTTATTACGTTATTTCTTGAGCGACTGGGCAATAGCAGAGTGGAAGCGTGCGTTTTCCTCTACCTCAGGGATCAGAAAAAAAGGTTATTGAACTCGTATTAGGTTTAAAGCAGATCCGCGAGCACTCTATTCCGTCCTCCGCTGTGTTGACATTGCGAGTTACAAGAAGCTTGATCGGAAGCTATTTGAATTCGTCGATGGAGCTTTATCGGCCTTCTACCCTCCATTGCCCGAGTCACTATCGTCATGTATCGATCTACTATGCGTCCTCGGGGAACTCGTTGCAACTTGTCCAGATAGCTTATTGCTCGAACTTGTCACGAGCGTTCAACAGAGCGCATCTGTATGGATGCAGGATGAGAATAGTGTCCTACTAGACACGGAACAGAATATCGTTGTGCGCTCTATGCTTCTTGCTTCTTCCTCGTGCTAACAGTCAGAAAGGTTAACAATTTGTACTGCAATGCATTGGAAAGGCTTTCCCACCACGAACCTACATTCGAGATGCTTGATAGTCTCGCACCTCTCATAGTTTCGGTCTTCAAAGCAAAACATATACCTGGCCCAGCTTTGGGGCCAGTCTCATTTGTCAGCTTTTGGCGCAAGACGTATCACGGAAAGGCTTTCAAACAACCGTATCCTGACGATATCAACGCCTGCCTTAAGGCTGTCTCACTTGTTTGGGGTGAAAGCATTGCAGGCGATCTGACCACCTCTGAATCGCAAAAGGTTGGACCTACACTATTCAGGTTGCCGCTTCTGACCGGATGATCTAGTCTATGTCAATTGTCCCAGATTCTCAGGAAACGCCACGTAATCGCCATAACTCTGAACAACCTCATAATAACCCCGTTTCGTCATCATTTGACGTGCTTCCTCCGTCGCCACGACGACCCTTATCTTCGCCACAGTTTACTTCGCCAGCTGGCAACATAACCAAAGGTCTCTTGACGCCTGAACGGAGCTCAGAGATTAGCAGCCCAAGGACACCAAGAAATCGGCGACCTTCCACCATTGCACTTCAGGATCCAGAATCCCTAAACTCTTCTACTAACACCCCAGCTTGTCCTGCGTCTGAAGCTCGGGATACTGTGTTGCTCAAAGGGAAGAAGAGAAAACTCGATGACGAGGGTGTGTTAACTTTTGTGCTCCCGATCCAGACTCTCACTCCAACCAGATAACGGGGCTTTTAAGCGTCTATCTCAAGACCGTCGGTCTAATCGCAGCCCTCCGCAATTTATTATGTCCATGGTACAAAAGTCCGCATCAGAGCCCGCACCGAAAATGTCATCGACTATCGTTATTGGAGACCGGTCGAGTTCATTGCCAAGTCCTTTCAAGAAACGGAAATTGTTTGATTACATTGAACTCGCGAACTTTCGAGACGTTTGCAGACATGCATCTCAAGAAACGGACTCCTCCCGCATTCGGAATGGATCATGTATAGGTACGTTTTCTTTCGCTAGCCTTCAGAAACACAACTTCTCATGCCGTGACAGCGGGTTCCGCTTTCCAAGATATGGAGCCTGTGTCGGAAACCATCCGCGCTCCCCAAATTCTTGATCAGATGAATAGAAGTGAGGAGTGTCGATATGCTCCCAATCTACCAATTCTGTCGGGTCGTCTTAGTCCTCCTGGACTACACAATCTAGAATCGCTGAACCGTTCCCAGTCATTGCCTGTCTTTGCAAGAGAGGTGTCGCCAAGTAGTAGTGTTCAACGTCCACCTATCCAGAGAAATCAGACTGCATGGGCACGTCTGGAGGAGATTGAGGATGCTTGCGCCGCATTACAAGAGACGGATGGTATTTCACAAGTGCCCGTACAAGATCTTGTGCGTGCTACCAGGTTGGTGGAGGAGATGAAAACGACACTGGATGGCATGATGAACCGCAGGATGGCCAAGGCTCCTCCCAAAACAAAGTGATAGCTACGAATGCCCCTCATCTTGCCTATCTATTAGTATTTATTGCATGTAGTGTAACAGTGTAGCTCACCCCGATGTTGTTTTCATACCGCTGATTATATATAAAGGATGTTACCATCCAACGTCAGGAAATCTATCTTTTGTCCGTGTCCCGCGAATCATCAGTATCTCATCACCTTTCGCAGCTGCAAGTGGTCTACTCCCAAGTCTGTTTACTCAGTGCTCTATTATTGGAGAAAGGGTATCCTCTACGAATTTACCGACATTTACACTGCAGCACAGGATGACTGGAAGATGCTATTACCCTTCGGCGCGGACATTTGGAGAGTGTGCCGTCAGCACGACGCAGGCTCACGCGGGTTACTAAAAGAGTGAATGCTACGACATTCATAGTAAAGTTCTAAAGGGAATCACGTCATGGATGATATGAGGGCGTGGTAGTCACATACCCCGGCACAACCTATTGGAATAAGGAAGAGCTTGCTTCCCATGGCTATAGCCGCAAAAACAAGGAAGCGAACATTTGATGATAATGCGGCAGATCTCAGACCCCGAGCCAACGGAGCGCCGTCGCCTCGCGACTCTCAGAATCTGATATATGATCACCGCTTGTAACATGAAGTCAGAAACAAGATGCAAACGACCTTGGGACATACAAGAATAAAATCCCTCAAGGATCGGTTCTTCGATTACGTTGGTGGCAGTATAAGTCACGAGGAGACCTATATTAGCCGACCAGAGAACGAGAGGGAAGCATATAGACCTGTTGGACCTGTTGGTTACTACCCAATAATGGAAAATCTAGAACGGTTACACGATTGGGAGGTAAGAGGAGTTGTAGGCACCAGCATGGCATCGATCATGAGGGTTGTCGCATTCTCCAGGGCAACCCGTCAAGAAGTGCCACTGTCATTAAAACACCAGTAGCAAACTATAATCGATGACCACGATATACCGATCGGGTGGTAGTTCTATACCGTGGACAGCGGCAAGTGTCAAGATCATCCAGATAGCAAGGCTACTCGTTGTTAGTAGGTTAGTAGGAAGACCAGCACAATTAACGTTAACATGATCCCGTTTATCCTTTCGTCCTCGAAGAAGATCCATCGGAGGCAGTGAGCCATAAGCAACAGATAGATCGTAAAAGAAAGTCCTGACGAGAATCCCCACGAGATTAGCGATCCATTTGTCAGTCGGAAGAGAGAAAGGAGGAATGCAACTAGGAATATGCTATGCATTACGGCATCTAGGAGCCGCTTGGCAGATCGCAACATTACGTTGTTGGACTCGTCGGAGTAGCAAAGCCGCGTGGCCCATTGAATCGGTTCTCGAGAAGGGTGAACTGTGATTCGCACACGCAGGCGTCTTTTGTTCCGTGACATCGAAGCAAAGTTCGGCAGAATCTAATTCTCAGGTGCAAATGGATATATCGATAGCCCATTGCGAATCTTTCAATCTACCGTCAAGTTTGATTAGTAGGCACCGAGTGACGACCTCTCTAGAGTTGCCCATCTGCTTTCATGATTGGACACTGGCAGATTTCAAATCCAAGAAATGAAGACTCCGATAACCAATGTAGCCTCACTCGATAAGCAAAAGCGAATTCTTCTAGGTCTTGCCTATAGTGGTATCCTACACTCACTGCATTGACGTGTAGAAAGTGAACTATGAATAATCTTCAACTTGATTAAACTGGTTGTTGCCGTCAAAGTGGTGTCAGGGTCAGGATCCCGATGGGACAAAAAAAGCTTCACCTTCCGAACGCTGAGTGCGAACAACAACCACAGGCCATTCGTCGGCTATTTTCTTGGCTATTTCCTTGACTGTTTCCTTGGCTATTTCCAGGAATCTTTTTGAGATTGTCGATTCCTCATAATCACAGTGCAATCCGACTATTACACGCTCCAGCAAGCTGACGTGAGTGCCAGACGAACGTTCGCTCCTTGTTGGCACTATTGCTGACTTTAGAGCCGTAGTTAAACAGCTCATCGATGCGTCGAAGCTTCCGCCTATCGAGCAAATGATGGTGAGAAGACGCAGGTTTGGTAGGGAAGAGATGTCGATGGAAGAGCAAACCCCATGAAAATGAGGATAGTCGATTACAAGTTCTTCCACATCCTCTAGCGTTCCGACGTAAAGCTTTCTACTTGAACGAAAGGAGAGTTTGCGAATCCTGCAGCTGGATCTCTGGATGAGGGAAGATATTTCCCCGTGGACGTCAAGAGGCGCGTAATAATCCTGCTGAAGGTCCACAAAGTATATTTCGCATAATGACGGGGCTTCAAACAACGAGAGGAAGGCAGGGTGAGGGACTTCCAGGATGCGTAGCTGGTTCAGTGAGGTCGGTGCAATTTGAGGGAAGCCGCCCTCGAAGTCCATCTCATCCGCATGATCGAATCGAAAGCGAAGTTCCTTGATGTTGTGCAACATTGGCAAAAGGTTCGGGACATCGCCATTCTCGATGACGGAATCGACATTCAATCTGAGGATTAGCGCCGTCAGCTGTGTCCAGGGTAAAATCCACCCATAATGTTTTGCCCAAGGTCCGAAATATGCGTGCGTGAGTCGAGGGGCTACTTCAAACATGCCACGGGTGTGTTTGAAATTGCCTGAGAATCTAATATCCAGCCACTCCAGGGTAGGCAGTTCGCCTTTGCACGGGAGTAAACCGTCCACTGGCCAATCACGGAATAGCCAAAACTTCGCATTCTGCCATCGATGTGAACATGCCGACAACATCTCCAAGGCCATCATTGTGAAAGACTTGTTATGGTCCGACCACAATAAGATGTCAAGTGTGAGAGGATACTCCCCGGAGCGCTCCAGATAAAGAGCCAAACGCCTGTTAATCTCCTTTGCGTACGATTCAGAACGAGTTACAGGAATCTGAATTCGAGATGTATCATAGTAACCGTCAGAGAGCTTTAGCGAAGCCCATATTGGAGGGTAGGAAAGGAACGCGGTCCGCCATTGTCGACACACGAGGCCAACAGCCCAAGGGAAATCCTCTTTGCAGTACGAATTGTTCAGTTCGCGTAACAAGATGGATTTTTTGCAGAGAAGGTGAAAGATTTCGGCCAAGACTTCCGCAGGGACCTTTGAGATGGCCATCAATGAGAGGTTTCATGCGTGTGACCGTGACTTTTTTTTTTTTTTTTTTGTTGCAATTATTTATATTCGCTGGCTAGATAGCATACGAACTAGAGCCCCCTTTAGGGGGCTCCTAAACTAAATCGTAACCATTCGGTGCTACCCCCGTAGGGTCGTTAAGTTGTAGGTATCGGAGCGAGTATGTAACAATACATAGGAGTAAATCTAAAGGATCA
>KN818275.1:49000-145603 GCA_000827485.1 Amanita muscaria Koide BX008 | reverse complement strand
CGGCCCGAACTATCTGGAACCACCACCTGACATCCTAAATGGAGAAGAATTCTGGGAAGTCGAATCAATTACGGATCACAGAGGAAAGGGAAACCGCCGAGTATATCGCATCAAATGGAAAGGGTATCCTAGCAGCGAAGACACATGGGAACCGGAAAAACATTTAAAGAACGCACGGACCGTCCTGAACAACTATAAGAAACGTCACAAGTTGTGAAGGGACCCCATCTTCTCATCACACAAACAAATGTCTTCCCCAACCGTCCCCAGCTACGTATTTCCGGACACCCGTTCCCCTTCCCCAGTTCTCCCTGTTCCCACCCCCATCACTCTCCCAGTCATCGCCCCCCTCCCTGTCTCCGCCCACTACATCCCCGTCAACAACGAGGGAACCCCCAACTGGAGTGAAGACTGGAGAGAAACCGAAGGAGTAACCACCCGCTTCTCCACCCCAGAATACTATCCCCCGATCGGGTCCCCCACCCCCGGATATCAATACCAACCTCCCAGACCTCTCTCTGTCTCCCCTGGACCCCCCACCTCCCCTCGATGGACTCCTACTTCCCCACCTGCCCCCACCATTACCCCTCCTCCGGAAATCCCTGCTCCCCTCGTAACACCAGAACTCAGCTTCACCCCGGTAATTCCCCCTGGCCCCTTCAATCCTGTCGCAATAATCATACCAAGAGGCATTCACCGAGCTCGGAGCCAGGCCCTCAAAGAGATCTATGAACGCCTTCTCCTCACCAACAACACGAGAGAAAGAGTCCACCGAGTCATTGGTATTCTGTGGAACTACGGGAACATGACCGCGATCACTCATCGAGTCACTCAAGGAGGGAACCCCACCCTCTTCGATTTTCTGGAGATATTCCAGAACATAATCAACATGGAGTTCCACGCCCCTGGGACTCAACAGGTCCAAGATCACTTGACAGTCGACCTCGCCCTGCGCATGCTTGAACATGGAATCGAGCACGAGATCTACTGCGCCATGCACGGAGCTAGCTGGGGAAGAGACAATGACCCGATCTTCCATAATCCGGAGATCCAAAACCGCGCAGGGGTCAATAGACCATTCCACGCGTCCATCCATGACCGCCCCCCTCCCACTCCCAGAATCGGAATTCACGGCGACCAGCAAGCTCGCATCACATGACTGCTGACCAGAGGAGCCTCCACCCAACGCGATCTGGAAAATCAAAACCAAGCGCTGAGGAACCTCCTCAGAGACATGGAAACCCCGGTCACGGCCCCCCTAAATTGGGAAGAAACTTCCTTCCTTGACAACATCATCGGCCAACAAACACAGGTCTCCATCCCCTCCTCAGTCACCACTATTCCCCCGTTTGACTCTCTCAACCCCACCGCCCCCGCTTTCGTCCCCGCCCGCCCACAGACTCCTCGTCCCTCTCCAGAACCCCGCCAACCGTTCACCGAATTATCCATGAATAATCCTCAAGATCTCTCGCTCGTCACAAGACGTGCTCGGAGACGCCAGAGAGCGCAGAACGCCACGGCCCGCCGTCCCGATATTCCCCCTCCCTCCTCCACTCAACAACGCGCCCCCCAGACAGCTCGCAGAGGACGACCTCGCCGCCAAGCTCCCCGCCCCCAACGCCCCGATCCTTTCGAAGGATTCTATGACGCCGCAGGGGAACACGTCGACGGATACCATGGCGTTAGTGACTGAACTCAGGCGAGTTCAGACATACGACGGGGGTAATGTTACAGCCTACGAGTACGCCCCCTCTTTTCCTCTGTTTACCTCTCTTTGCATCTGTTTACCTCGGACACTTCCCTTCCGGGCCTTACAGCCTTTCTGTTCCCGCGCACAGCTATTGCTGTGCTCCCATCATGCTATTGTCCTTTCCTCCATTGTACTCTATACTTAGATCCTATTGTTCTCCCTTTTAGTCTCCCATTGTCTCTGCTGTAT
The DNA here is from genome assembly GCA_000827485.1 of Amanita muscaria Koide BX008. Classification (NCBI taxonomy): domain Eukaryota; kingdom Fungi; phylum Basidiomycota; class Agaricomycetes; order Agaricales; family Amanitaceae; genus Amanita; species Amanita muscaria. The sequence continues at coordinate 143,664 of KN818275.1, read as the reverse complement.
ATAAACCCCATGTACTTAGCTAGGGATTCTCAGCTTGACCTCAGCTGAGCAATACCATTGTGTACTTGGCTCTTCAGTCTGGTGGAAGTAAAGCCCTAGAACCTCAGAAACCTCTTGACGCTCGTCGCTCTCAAACTTGAACTCCTTTGTTGAGCCTTGTATTACTCTGTGTATACATCGGCTGTAACACTCGTAGGCTGTAACAGCTTGTACATTCGGTACTCCTGGCACCCGATTTCGATGTGACACATCTTCAAGGATTCCGTTCTTCTCGAGAAGCCGAACGCCTCGACAAATTTGTAGATGAGACAAATTCAGTGTTCACGGCATCGGACGGATGGATTCAAACAACACTTGAACTACCTTTGCCATGTGAGAAAATCAAGCACCAATCAGAAACTGCTGCACCCAAATTCAATATCGAGGGTGTCTATCATCGCCGGGTAATCGATATCATCAAGTCAGCTGTTCGGCAGACTGCCGCTGAACATTTTCATATAGCACCATTCACAGCGTACTGGAAACCCTCCGACGATTCACCCCCAGAACGTGTATTCTCAGAATTATACACTGCAGATGCGTTTATCGAAGAACAAAGAAAGATTGATGCGCTTCCTCAACTACCAGAAGAAGAACACGAAAAAGTTATCATCGGCTTGATGCTTTGGTCGGATTCGACACGTTTAGCAAATTTCGGTAACGCGTCATTATGGCCAGTCTACCTATACATTGCAAACCAATCAAAGTACATGCGAGTCAAACCAAAATCCTTTTCCGCTCATCATGTGGCATATATTCCTAAGGTTCGGCAATCCATCTTAGTATACATTTTCAATTCTAATCAAGGTTATCACAGCTCAACGACAATTTCGACGATTTTTACAGAGAAATTTATGGGATGCCTCCTTCTACTGAAGTGCTCAAGCACTGCCGACGTGAAATCATTCAGCTCATCATGTTCCTGCTCCTCGACGATGAATTCATGCAAATGTATGAGCACGGGCTAATACTTGAATTCGTTGACGGAATTAAACGCCGGGTGTTTCCTCGTTTTTTCACGCACTCGGCTGACTATCCTGAAAAGTGAGTAGGCTGAGCATTGAATCGGAAATTCATAACTGAGATATGACGAACAGAGCGTTATTATCCTGTATCAAATTCCTTGGCAAGTGTCCATGCCCAATGTGTTTAATCGAGAAAAAAAACATCAGTCGAATCGGTACTGAACAAGACCGACGGCAACGAGTCTCATTAGCACGGAATGATGATATACTGCATCAAGAGAGAGTAGAAAACGTTAGGCAAACAGTTTTCGAGCAAGGTCTACCACTCTCCAGCACGTACATAGAGCAAACACTTGGAGCCGAAAGCCTGACTGCTACACGGGTGAGCATGAACTGATATCCTATTCTTATTTTCATCTGACTATCTTGACCAGAGCGCTTACTCTACAAAACTGTTAAGCCACGGTCTCAACTTCTACTCACTTTTTGTTCCGGACCTCATGCACGAAGTTGAACTTGGCGTATGGAAAGCACTCTTCAAGCACTTGCTGCGTATCTTACATGCATATGGTAACGACACCATCCAGAAATTGAATTCACGTTACAGGGCAATGCCGACATTTGGAAACGACACAATCCGCAAGTTCAGGCAAAATGTCTCCGGCGCAAAGCAATTGGCAGCGCGTGACTATGAAGATTTATTACAATGTGCTATTCCTGCGTTTGATGGTCTCCTTCCCCCTGGTCACAACAAAATTATCTGCGAACTCCTCTTTGAATTGGCGACATGGCATGCACTTGCAAAGCTACGCCTACATACAGAGACCACGCTCAGACTCCTTCGAGGCTCCACTAAGCGCTTAGGAAAAGATTTACGCCTCTTCCGTTCCAAAGTCTGCCCAGCTTACGACACTCGAGAACTCCCAGCTGAAGAGACGGCTCGAAGGCGACGGCAGGCAGCTAGGCCTGCTAATACAACGGCAACAACGACGTCAGCATCAGCCACAGGCAAGACTCACGCAAAACATCAGATCTTCAATATGGAAACATACAAACTCCACGCACTTGGACATTACGAAGATTGCATCAGACGGTTTGGTACTTCTGATAACTATAATACCCAAACAGTGAGTATCAGCCCTACATTCACCTCGCTTAACTAACAATTATTTTCAGGGAGAGCTTGAACATTGTCGTGTCAAACGGTTTTACCCCCATACCTCCAAAGCCAAGTATACACAGGGGATTTCAAAACAGGAGCGCCGAGAGCGCACTTTATTCCAGATGAGCGAGCGGCTCCGAATCGCAAATGAGAATCAAACCGAGGATGCACAAGCAGGAGAAGATGATCGGCCCCAGGCAACACAACAAGCGACAGTCAATTTCCGTTCAAGAGAAGTGCTTCCGCCAACAGACCCTGAAAAATCGTATCATATCTCAAATGAAACGAAATTCAAACTGTATATATGATTGGCTCGCACGAGAATCCGAAAATCCTGGCTTGAAGGTGAGCAGTCATTATTTTATTTGTTTTTTAAATCAATCTCAGTACATTCATAGAACTTCATCCTACGGCTTAAGACACATATCTTGGTACGACTCCGTAACTTGCAATACAATGGCGACGAATACCAATTCACTGATGATGAGCTCAACGACATCATCATCCTCGATGATACGCTCTACCGACACAAGGTCTTACGTATCAATTACACCACCTATGACCTTCGTCGCGATCAAGACTCTGTCAACCCGAGAAATCACGCAGATATAAAGGTGCTCGCTGATGAAGAGGGATCAACTTCGATGCACCCGTACTGGTATGCAAGAGTCCTCGGTGTATTTCACGTCAATATATACCTCAAAAGCGATGCAAGTCGAAAACATCAGCGCGTCGACTTCTTGTGGGTCCATTGGTTTGGCCGTATCTTAGATCAACCTGGAGGGTGGAAAGCACGCTGCTTCCATCGGGTGGGGTTTGTCAATGCACAAGACGAAGCGGCATTCGGCTTTGTTGATCCAGCCAATGTCATTCGTAGCGTCTACCTCATTCCTGACTTTGACGGTCACTCTGACAATGAGAACTCAAGTGGAGATTGGACGCAATTCTATGTTAACATGTAAGTACACTACTGCTATGCTCTGACACTCACCAACTCAATTCCACGAGCACAGATTTCCTGACCGTGACATGGTAATGCGATTCCGAGGTGGCGGTATTGGCCACAAAACAATACGAGAGGCAGTTAATGTGTTTTTACAAGATAAGCACCCTATTGACATAGCTATCGATGAAAAAGTAGCTGAGGATGAACGCGAAACGATGGACATGGATAATGACGAAGATGAGACTGGTGAGGATGAAGAAATTGATCAGGAAGAAGATGAAGAAAATGAGCGTGATCCAGAGCTTGAAGAAGATGGAGACGAAGAAATGTCTGACAATGGCGATGCACTTGGACCTGAGGATGGAGAGGACGAGGCAGGCGACGAAGAAAGGTTCAATTATGGTACATTGTAGTTTTAGTAACAACACTGCTGCTTGAAGAACACGAAAAATTGCTTTGAATCCACAATTACTACCTACAACAATAATGTAATGAAATACATCCTACCGAACTTAGCACGAGGTTGCATCCATCTGCATCCACCCAGCACCATGGCCGAACGGTTGCAAACACCCGCATACACCAAGAAATCTGCCGTACCGAGGTTGGCGCGAGGTTGCATCCATCTGCATCCAGCCAGCGCCAAGACTGAATGGTTGCAAGCACTCAGAAACCTCTGAGTCCATTCGGCCGTTTTGTAGATGAACTTGAGCTTGATACTCGATATCAAGTACGTGAAAGTATCTGTATCGTGGAACAATATCCAATTCGAATCAAGGGAAACCCTTCGCTCTGAACTCATATAAAGGTGTCCGATTAAGTATACTGACGGCCCACCAAGTCAGGAACACAATGCCACAGCCTGTTTCAACCGCGCCGGTACTTCCAAGTTGAAGCCGTGTATATGTGATGGGGATATTTTGTTCGCTCCCCTGTAGTCGGCAAAGGGATTGTCAGAATTGGCTCGTCCTTGCATTGAACGCGGATTCGATAGGATAGACTTGCGGAATTACTTCGTCCGCGAGTCATTGAGCGGTGCGCCCGACTCTATTATTTAATATTACACCCGAAAGAGATACAAAATATTTTCATTCTTAGCCAATATAGAGAACCTTGAAGCTCTCGACCCTGTTCTCGCCGTCAAGCTGATTCAACCTTTATCAGGAAAAAATTCAACGTCATTTTCGGGTGCTCACCTTCAACCCCACCAATCTCTCCTCATCCATCAACACGCCATCAAAATCGTACTCGCCTGGCGCGTGATAAACCACACACTTCAATCCCATATACACTTCTTCCGAAAACACGCCTTCATGATCCAGTATTTCCATTTCTTCTTCTTCTTCCTTCTTTCCCTCCCCATTGTTGTCGTTACCGCCGTTGTCTTTGTCTTTTTCTCTGAGTTGCGCCGTCATCTCCGCACATCTCCTAACATTATGCCGATTAAAATCTGCTACACCAATCCTGCATTTACTCTTATCATGAGGATCACGGTCCAAAAACACGAATCTTTGGCCAGTGGATTGGTGAATCCACCACGTATAACTATAAGTTCCGCTTAGTTGGAACCATCGAGAAATGGGGGGACCCCAATCTGCCCATTGGACTTGGAGGATGTCGTATCGAGATGTAGATGAGGCGGATCCTGAAGCAATGGATGAATAACTACAGTCGGCGGATATATGTAATGTAGGAGAAGTTGGAGAAATTTGAGAAGTTTCGACAGCCGGAGAGTCACGAGTCCGTGGAGAAGACCCTGGATGCGGGATCATCGAAACCAACTCTGACTGTGCGGCAAGTCTAATCGATCCATCATCCGGATCTGCAACTTTATGCACAGTAACCTCGGTGGTCAGCCATGTTGGTAGACCTTGTCGTTGTTCAAGTAGTGAAGGTGATGTCCATTTTTGTATTATATCGAGTAACGCGCCGCGGTTCATGATGAGTTTGTATGCGCTTCGAACCCTTGACTCGAGACGGAGCCTCAGCTTGACAATGATGATGGAGTTCTCCAAGGAGGGGAAGAAAGGCCGTGGCGGTAAGTATGGCATGGAGTGGAGAAATGGACTGGGTTCTCCATGGCAATAGATACTGTTGATAGAGTAATTGACTGAGATGGCGGGGATTTGAAGAGAGAGAATTTGGACGGGAGTGAACTCAGAGTCAGGATGGGAAGGGAAGAGTTGCCAGACTTCTAAGAGGGATAGGATAAGGTTGGGTACAAGGAGCAGTCCCGGAGAGACAAAGACAGGAACTGAGTATTTGTATGCGTGCTCAGTTGCTTCGTGTTGCTAGAATAGGTTGGAATGATTACAAGAGGGAAAATTGAGAGGATTGCTTACTAGTCGCTTGTGGCCGGTTTTCCAGTCAAATATAAATAGTTTGCTGCTGTTGAGATCATGGACGACCAATGCGAGATTATCGCCTACAATTCTGACGAGAGTATAAGGTGCGGTTGAAGGCGATCTCTCAACGTGGATTAGCGGATGACGAGCGAGTGGGTGATACTCTCCCGTTGAAAACTTGAGAAGAACCAAGTCGAGAGAGTGCTGTTGCATGTCTGCCTGATTTTCAACTTCAGAACTATTAATATACGTTCATTAGTTCCTGGTGGAGAGATTGAAAGATTAAATACGCATACAAGATAACGTTGACTATGAGGTCATGTTCATAGACAGCCATACCAATTTCAATGATAGATCCAGACCAGCTTTGTCCAGGACCATGACCCGGAATGCTGAACCATTGTGGATTGTGTTGAGGAGATGAAGGGAGACGACAATAATGCAAAGCCTCGCCGTTTTTGTCACTAAGGAAATAGTTTCCTGCTGTCAATTCGTATGACGTCGACTGATCAATGACTTTAATTGTCGTCTCAAACACGGGCTTTAGTTTCCTCCACGCGTCTTCCCGCTTTTTGAGCGCTTCGAGGCGTTCAGCGTAAGAAAGAGGTGATTGGGGGTTGTCAACGACACCAGCAGCTTTACAAGCCAGGTAATATTGCGCCAATGTGGAGGATTGAATGGTCGCGTTGAACTCTCTGTTGACGAGCCTGCATTTCAGCATAGATTTTGTGTCAAGCAAGAGGAGAATGCGTTCCACAAGCTCGCGTGGAAGTGTCAAGGAGATCGTAGCAGGTACAGGGGCATAGTCGTCATCAGGTGGGGTAATAGGACCCTGGAGAGTCGAATTCCCGGTTCCTTGAAGTGGTTCTTCGAGAGCATTGCTTAGATCAGAAATTCTAGTTCATCGTTCAGGCTGAGATCAACTAATCAAACAGCTCGGAACAACTTGCTTTTTTAAAGAGATGCAGTCTGAAAGATGATCGTAATGTAGAGAATAGGTTTGAAAACTTTTAGCGAGGAAGGTTGCATACCCGCTTGTCTAGCTCCAGTAGGCGCTGCAGATCGATTGTTATGACAGTAGTTCGGCACGGACTTGAACATATTGCGAGCACCAGTGTTGCTGAATTCATTTATTTCATCAGGCCGATCAGGAACAGCAGGAGCTGTGGTTTCGGAATCCATGTCGCTTGGACGTGTGGAAGGACAGATCTAGAAGTGCGTCTCGTCTTCGGCCAGCGGGCCGGGAGCCCGACCCGACTCGGAGCCGTGCCCGTTCCGCGCGTTAACCGGCCCGTGGCTGCACTTTCACGCTGGTCATTTTTCACCCATCGCTTCCACCGCACTCTGGACCTAGCGACCTCGATAGCCTTCCTAAGCACACGGACAATTGCAGTCAAGACTAAACTATCCACCTTATCTCTCGTTGGAGTAGGTGTTAAGACAATTTCGTTTCTCAGGAACTTCAACAGTGGTCCGGCGGCGTTTCTACGCGGACTTGAACAGAATCTCAAGGTCGGCAACTAATGGCTACTTGTTCCTTCAGGGACCTCATTTACAATCTTGACTAGATCCCAAGAGACATGCCAGCAGAATAGAAGCCTTGTACGTATGGTATAGAGGACACTGTTTGTGCCATTCGTGTTCCAAAGGTCGACGTCAACACCGCCGTTATCGTGTCTCGCGTAGAGGTAGCATCTGGTGCCAAATATACCCCACAAAAGGAAGCTTTCCGTCCTTTCGAACCAACTGCGTCTTGTAGGCTCAGGCCAGTAAGGTGGTCCTTCAATGCAGCTCTGCGTGCAACACTCTCGCCATCGATGCCTTCCTCCCAAGCCACCGCCGTCACCTTCAGCTCTACGCCCAGATTTTGGCGCAGCATGGCCGGCTGTGTCTGCTGCTTCGTTGCATGGTAGGACGTCTGCGTCTGCGACACCTCGAGATGCATGGCCTGAGGAGCCGGTCCCTGCACTGCCTCCTGCGCCACCCCGGCCTCCAATATTACCAACGACCGCAAGGCCAGCTTTCAGTGCTCTTGTAGTAAGTAGCAATTCATTAGTAGTTGCAAACTGGCAATATCTGGTGAGACTCGTTTTAATCCATCTATCACAGCAAGCTCCCGTGTCTCGCACCCGCCAGCAGCAGTATCCCAGCCGCCCCCGGGCCTGCGGATAGTGAAGAAGTAAAGCCCGTGGGATCGGCTTACAAACTGATTTCGTTACCACCACCTAAAAAGCTCAAGAATATTTTTGCTGCTTTCGAACAGCAGCTGCTGCTGCCTGCCTTTGAATTCAAGCTTAAGGTCAGGTGGACAAAAGAAGCTGACATGGAGTGAAAGACACCTCGCCAAGCAGCAAGCGGCAGCAGAGGAAGAATGGTAAGGATGGATGTAAGTATAATGGATATATGAAGATAGAGAGAAAAAGCGTCCATGATGGTACACGTCTCATCATGCTCATGAGACAGACTTGGCAGAGCTAGCTGACATTTTTTAATGTAACCCGGCGACAAAAGACTGGATCAATGTCGATTGAATCTTGCTTAATTTTCTTTCATCTCTTCATCGATACGATCATGCGTGTTGATCGAGTATGAGCGGTCCCTGTTCTTCCTGAACACGCCCGGAGCGGTGGGGAGGTCATCCATGTTGGGGCCCACGGCGGACATTTTTGCCAGAGGCGTTCTGTTGAGCGACTCTAAGAATCCGAAATTTGGCATGTTCAAAAGTGATGGTGGGAGTTCTGGGAGAGGCACGGTTGGCGGCGGTGCGGGAGGTTGCATACTGGCACGACGAAGAGGTTTACGCCTTCCAAAAGCAAACAGTCAGCACAATGAACCAAAAACACGACGAGACAAACCTCGGACTGCTGATACTCCCGCTTCTCAACCTCCCAATAAAATTGTTTTGCTCCAGGATGAATATATTACTACCGACTTGATCGCGCTCTTGGGAGACGCAGCACCTGCAAGACTCGATCTGCGTCTCAGCTTCCTAGCGCTCGGTGGCTGTGACGGCGAGGGCGATGATACCCTCTGGTTCACAGTCGAACCAACATCACAGGTGGCAGTGGGAGTAACATGGTCATCACATTGGATGACGAGAGGGCGTCTTGGCTCACGGAGCTGCGGGCCGTGCCGTTATGTATTTAAATAAGTAAATAAATCGGCCCGTGGCTTCATTTTTCTCAATAGCCTTCCCAAGAACACGAACAATTGCAGTCAAGACTCAACTATCTCTCGTTGGATTAGCTGTTAGGACAGTTTCGTTTCTCCGGAATCAAAGTCTATTGGTCGGTTTCTGCGCGGACTTGAACAAACTCTCAAGGTCGGCAACTAATGGCTAGTTGTTCTGTCAGGGACCTCATTGACAATCTTGACTAGATGCCAAGAGACATGCCAGCAGAATAGAAGGCGGTATATATAATATAGAGAATTGCTTGCGGCATTCATGTTCCACAGGGCGACCTCGACCCCGCCGTTATCATACCTCACTTGGAGGCAGGATCTGGTGCCAAACATGCCGCACAAAAGGGAGCTTCCCGTCCTTTCGAACTAATTCCACCTGTAGGCACGAATTACAAGACCTGGGGAAGGTGGACCTTACAGTTCTGCATGCAACACCCTCGCCATCGTTGTCTTCCTCTAAGCCATCGCCGCCACCTTCAGCTCCACGCCCAGGATTTGGTGCAATAAGGCCGGCTGTGTCTGCTGCTTCATTGTATGGTAGGATGTCTGGGTCTGGGTTTACGACAGCCACAACACTTCAATATGTCCTGAGGAGCCTGCTGTCCCTACACCGCCTCCTGCGTCAAGCTGGCCTCCACATTACCGACCACCGCAAGGCCAGCTTTCAGTCCCTGTAAGTAGTAATTCATAGTTGCGAACTGGCAATTTCTGATGAGACTGTTTTAATCCATCTGCTCATGATCCCTCTTTTCCTCGCCAGGCTGCCGAAGACAATGAAACGAGTCTAGTCGAGGGAGAGTATACCGAACAGATCGAAAACGCCGATGAAGGCTGGTGGCACGGTCTTGGTCTTGGAGGCAAATCCGGGGTAAGCACGATCTTACCAAGGTTCTGAGCTTCCTTATCTGGCGTTATAGCCAATTACGTGGAAATTGTGGAGCAGCTTGATGTGAACTTCAGGCTGAAGAGCAAGCTACCCAATGGCTATATCACTGACATCTGCCAAATAGCCTGCAATACCTGCTGCAGCACTCCGTCCTCTTACTCCACCTCCAGCAGAGGACAGAGGATAAAGGACTTACAGCCATTGTTCTCTACGAGTCAGTATTGAACCGCTCTCCTTTCGTTGTCTAGTTGATTGATTTGATTCCGCCGTTCTGACGCTGTAGACGATGGCCAAATATCATTCCGCGAAGGTGATAGAGATTGAAGCTGCGTCGGATGATTGGTGGGAAGGTACACGACCTGACAGATGCGGTCTGTTCCCTGCCAGTATGTATTCAGTTTCGACAATGTCCTTCTGTATGCGGTCACTGATACGGCTTCTTTATAGCGAATTACGTTCAGATTGAAGAATGAGAAACTTAAGGTTTACCCACAAGACGTAGTGCAATCGGAATAGATGTTTCGGTTATCAGAATTACCTTGTCAATGTGCTACAAAGATGTTATCTTCCAATGTCAAGTTACTGACCGGTAAGTTACATAATATATCAACTTATTTTGCACTTCTTAGTAGTTGTGCGTGGTGGCCTGCTTATCGTCTGTGAATCTCCATGCTCATTTGCTCACATCCAGAATCCAGCGGCTATAAAAGACCATTATCATCACAACCCTCAAGCGAAATGCCACAACTTGGTAGCTTCAGGCTCCCCCAAATGTCCGTGTTAGTTCAACATCCAAGTCAAAGCATCCCAAATTCTACCAGCTGAGCTACTTTGTTCGTGAGTCATTGAGCGCTGGTGACTGTGAGCCTCATTCTATTATCGCATGCAATTGACAATACACCCGGAAAAAAATGCAAATTATTCGGTCTTAACCAAAATAGAGAACTTTGATGCTCTCTGCCCTATCCCGGCCGTCAACCTGATTCAACCTATGTCAAGAAAAAAAATTAATGTCATTTCGGGTGCTCACTTTCAACACCTTCAACCCCAACAATCTCTCCTCATCTATCAACACTGCATCAAAATCATACTCGCCCGGCGCGTGATGGACCACACACTTCAACCCCATATACACTTCTTCCGAAAACACGCCTTCATGATCCAGTATTTCCAATTCTTGTTCCTTCTTTCCCTCCCCAATGTTACCATTATCGCCGTTATCCTCGCCTTCCCCTCTGAGTTGCGCCGTCATCTCCGCATTTCTCCTAACAATATGCAGATTAAAATCCGCTACAGCGACCATGTATTTCTTCTTGTCACGCGGATTAGGGTCCAAAAAAACGTATCTTTGGCCAGCAGATTGCCTGTTCCACCATTTATGAATTCCCTTTACTTCGAACCATCGAGAGATGGGGGGACCCCAATCTGCCCACTGGACGGCGGGGATCTCGTACCGAGATGTAGACAAGGCTGATCCTGAACTAGAGTCGGCGGATATATGTGATGTAGGCGAAGGTGGAGAAATTTGAGAAGTTGCAAGAGTCGGAGAGTCACGAGGTGAAGAGGACCCCGGATCCGTCAAAATCAACTCTGACTGAACGGTAAGTCTAACCGATCCATCATTCGGATCAGCAACTTTATGCACAGTAACCTCGTGCAACCATATTGGTAGATCTTGTTGTTCAAGAAGTGAAGGCGATGTCCATTTTTGAATCGTATCAAGTAACGCGTTGCGGTGCATGATAAGTTTGTATGCAATTTGAAGTTCTGGAGCTGAAGGAGATTGGAGGCGGAGGTTGACGGTGATGATGGAGTTCTCCGAGGAGGAGAAGAAAGGCCGTGGCGGGAAGTGTGGCACGGAGTGGAGAAATGCACTGGGTTCTCCATAGCAACGGAGATCGGTGATGATGTAATTGTCGGAGACGGCAGGGATTTGGAGAGAGAGAATTTGGACAGGAGGGTTAGAGTTAGAATGGGAGAAGAGTTGCCAGACTTCGAAGTTGGATAGGATGCTGTTGGGGACGAGGAGCAGTTCTGGAGAGACAAAGATGGGGCTTGAACCATAGTATCCATCCTCGTCTGTTTTGTGTTGCTAGAATTGGTTAGAATGAATAATGATTACAAGTATTAGAAACGAGAAGTTGAAAAGATCGCTTACTAGTCGCTTGTGGCCGGTTTTCCAGTCAAATATGAACAGTTTGCTGCCGTCTTGGTCATGGATGACCAATGCGAGATTATCGCCTACAATTGTAACGTTAGAAAAAGGTCGGGCTGAAGGTGATGTCTGAACATGGATTAGCGGGTGACGAGCGACTGGGTGATACTCTCCCGTTGAAAACTTGAGAAGAACCAAGTCGAGAGAGTATCGTTGCATGTCCATCTGGTTTCCAACCTCAGAGCTATTAATATCCGTTCATTAATTCATGTTGGCGAGATTGAAAGAATAAATACGCGTACGAGATAATGTTGACTACGAGGTCATGTTCATAGACAGCCATACCCATATCAACGATAGATCCAGACCGGCTTTGTCCAGGACCATGACCCGGAATGCTGAACCATTGTGGATTGTCTTGAGTGGACGAGGGGAGACGACAATAATACAGATCTTTCCCATTGTGATCAAGAAGGAAGTAGTTTCCTGCTGTCAATTCGTATAATGATGACGGTTGATCGAAGACTTTAATTGTCGTCTCAAACCCGGGCTTTAGCTTCCTCCATGCATCTTCCCGCTTTTTGAGTGCTTCAAGGCGTTCAGCGTAAGAAAACGGTGATTGGGGGTTGTCAACAACACCAGCAGCTTTACAAGCCAGATAATATTGCGCCAATGTGGAAGATTGAATGATCGCGTTGAACTCTCTGTTGACGAGCCTGCATTTCAGCATAGATCTGGTATCAAGCAAGAGGAGAATGTGTTCCACAAGCTCGCGGGGAAGAGTCAGGGAGATCGTAGCAGGTACAGAGGTATAGTCGCCAACAGGTGGGGTAAGAGGCTCTTGGAGAGCCGGGGTCTCGATTCCTTGAAGTGGATGGCTGCTCTTTTCAAGAACATTGCTTGGGTCAGAGATTCTAGTTCAGCGTCCAGGCTGAGGTCAGTCTGCCGCAATCAAACAGCTTGGAAGAACCTACTTTTCTAAAAAGACGCAGTCTGAAAGATGATTGTAGTATAGAGAATCAGTTTGCAAGGCTTTAGCGAGCAAGGTTGCATACCATATTCAATTGTGTGCGTGTATGATCGGGCGACATTAATCAATGTCGCATAATTGAGTTTCGGGAAATTCTATCGTTGATTGCATGATCACAACTGATGACGGCAGAGTAACAAAAAACATACGTCTCGCAATAAATTGCACCAGACATCATCATGTGTTAGCGCAACTTGGGCGGCTGGATTCTGGCAAGGTTCAATTTAGATTTCAATTTATCTACAAAATCGCGGTTACCTGACTCAGCAGTGCGGCGTTGATGAGATCCGAGGGATGAACCTAACGACAGAATGGTTACTAGGAGTCGACGAGAGAGAGAGCACCACGCACTAGAGATGAGTTGAAATTGGGATGTAAGACAACTTCCTCGTCTGACGTGGTCCTAGTAGTCCGAGAGAATAGCCCTGCACCAGTTAGTCTTGAGACGGCGGGGTCGGGCCCTGCGCCACCCCTAATGCGCGTGGCCCGTTGTCGAGTCATAGTGCTACTTCCTGCTTGGGGTGATGAAGAGGGAATTGCCGAATTGGATCTACTACGAGCTTGATCATTACAGAGATTGTCGAATATGTCTTGGCGAATCATGATCTTGTAACCTCGCACAAAAACACACTGATTTGCGGCATCCCCTTGGTCGGGGTTAGAAACCTTGGTAGGGAATGTATCTGAACCCTTCCAACGATATTTTGAAGTCGACTTGCCAAAGTGGAGGAAACTTTTTTTATCAAACTTCAAACCTTGGCCTGGAGCGCAAGGCCGGTCGAAAACGGCAATGCCCCATTGAGCGCTCTTTGTGACAGATGTGATGAGATATAGCGATCCGTTCGAGATACCTCTGCCTCGGTTCATGATGTACTTGTACCACTGCACTCCATGGCGCGCGGCAAGCTGTTCAAAGGGGCGTGTATTCATTGCTTCATCTTGGATAGCACCTTTAGGGAGTTCGAGTACTGCTCCCTCTGATCCTTCGCATATGTATTCGCCGGATCTACATAACAAATGAGATAAACGCAATCAAAGCGCAAAAGGAAATCCACCTCGTCTTTGCGATGGGACTTTGGAACAGGCGAGTGTTCGGCGGAAATGATTCTAGGACAGTTGTTGCTGAATGGTCGGGTGTTTCGAGAGAGAAACCATCCGGAAGGTTGGGTGGATTGATGAGATTGAGTCCGTTCTGTGACGGACAAACGTTGAACAGGAAATCAAAAGTGCCACTTCCCCTAACAAATCCAACATCTCCAACGTTGATGCCATTTCGCAGATATTCCTTCGAGAGCTCACTAAACGGTTTCGGGTCGTAGAGTGGATAGCCGCGCAAACACTTTAGCATTGAGCGTGTATACATGTCTGCAATGCTGGTAACAGGCTGGAAAACATCAGACTTCTGAGATACTTACCAGTCGTGAAGATACTCACCAATGAGGATGGTTCGTGCGGCACTATGTCGATAACATCTACCGGGTCCTCCAGAATGGATGAATGTGGAGTGTGATCGGTAGCCTTTACGGCTTGGGGTCCGGGATCATTGCTATCCTTGGCATTCGTTTCGCCAACAGTTGATCGGGACTGATCGTTCTTCCGAACCTCCGCTAGGAAAGATTGTACGACATTTTGGATGACGTCGATAACGTCCGAAGACTCTGATGGGACGTATAAGAGCTGGCGCAACTATATGAAAGTTACCAACCAAGTACGCGGTTCTCGCCTTCCTTGGTAAAGTTGAAGGTGTTGTTCATCGCGAACTTGAACATGTCGCGAGTGCTGTTAAATTCATTTCTTTCCGCTGTGTCTATAGTAGCATTTTGAAACATCGCGGCCAAGGGAACAGGCGTAGCCGGAGTTGTGGATTTGGAATCCATGTCGCTTGGACGTGCGACGGTGAAGGACAGATAAGGAACTCACCAGGCGCCTAACTGTGCGATGCAGTGATAGGCTATTTCTCACCAGCCCCAGATTGGGCTTAGTGCTAATTCGCTGCAGTCCGGGTACTAAGTAAATCATAAATGTGACCGCCCAAGATGGCATGTATTCTGAACCAGAACTACTATGAAACGACGAATAGTCGATGTGTATTGGGGAGTAAAAACCGATAGCAAAAACGTAGAGAAAACCGATTGTAAAGCAATAAGTAGAGTGCGGAACAAAAGACAAACCGGAAGCTTAACAGCGTCGAGAGCAAATAATGAAGAAAAAAGGGGAAAAAAAAGTGTCACAAATATCGTACAAAGATGTATTGAGTGGATGTACATGGATGTGGATGGACGATATGAATGTGTATGAATGCATTAGGGGTTGATGCGCCAGCGCATCGATATCGAGAAAGAGGTCCGTACTAGTAGAGAAATGAACCAGTCATGATTCTAGAGGGAGATTAATGGTAAGGGTGGATGTAAGTATAATGGATATATGAAGATAGAGAGAAAAAGAAAAAAAGTCCATGATGGTACACGTCTCATCATGCTCATGAAACGGACTTGGCAGAGCTAGCTGACTTTTTAAAATTTAACCCGGCGACAAAAGATTGGGTCAATGTCGATTGAATCTTGTTTAGTTTTCCTTCATCTCTTCATCGATACGATCATACGTGTTGATCGAGTACGAGCGGTCCCTGTTCTTCCTGAACACGCCCGGAGCGGTGGGTAGGTCGTCCATGGTGGGGGACTTTTTTGCCAGCGGCGTTCTGTTGAGCGACTCCAAGAATCCGAAAGTTGGCATGTTCAAAAGTGATTGTGGCAGTTCTGGGAGAGGCGCGGTTGGCGGCGGTGCGGGAGGTTGCATACTCGCACGACGAAGAGGTTTACGCCTTCCAAAAAAAATCAGCACAATGAACCAAAAACACAGCGACGAAACAAACCTGAGACTGCTGATACTCCCGCTTCTCAACCTCCCAATAAAAGTGTTTTGCTCCGGGATGAATATATTACTACCACCAACTCCACCGGTCATCATCATGTCAGTGGCAGCAGCAACAAGGCTGACACTGCTGCTCCTAGCCCTCAACGGGGATCCCATCAAATGTTTCTGTAGTTCTAGTGCGTGACCAGCACTCCTTGAAGCTGACTTGATTGCGCTCTTGGGAGACGAAGCACCCGCAAGACTCGACCTGCGTCTCCTCAGCTTCCTAGCGCTCTGTGGCTGTGACGGCGAGAGCGATGATTGGTTCACAGTCGAGCCAACATCACAGGTGGCAGTGGAAGCAACGACATCAGCGCCAGCGCTGACGGTCATCACATTGGCAGTGGAGAAGTCGGGTGACGCGAGACGGTTGGACCACGACATCATCATTCCTTCCGAATCGGTTGAGATGGTGCTTGCGTTGGAGAACGCTCGTGACCGGGAAGATACTGGAGTGGGCGTTGTAGCTCTGTCGTATTCAGTATCGCAGTGGTCTGGGACAGGCATGGGCGAAGAGGGCGCTGCGGGAGAGAGACCTCTACCCTTCCACGCTGGGGACGAGTCCAGCATGTTGAAGTCGTCGTCGTTGACACCATGGTGGTCTTTCCTGCTGTAGATGGAAACCGGAGGAGCGAGCAAGCCAGATGCGAAGAAGGAAGAGTAAGCAGTAGCCATTCTGACAAGAGAGGATGAGATGATGGTTGAAGTTGAGCGGCGGTTCAGCTTTTATTATGGACAACCGGTGTATTTCTATTAATTACGTAAAATAAAAATAGAAATTCAAACTAAATACTCAAATTAGTATACAGATTTGCGTAACAGTTCAATCAGTTCTCCTTGTCTACCTCCATCTCTTCCGACTCTGGTGTAAATGCGCGGTCGCGCTCATAGTCAGCTTCACCTGTAGCAGTAGTCATTGATGCCTCTCCTTTAATTTTTTCATCGGCAGCTGTTGTGGGCGCTTCAACATTCTCCGGCTTTTCAGTACTGCCCTCCTCAACTACCGGCGGAATGAAATTCTCCGGATGCTCGGCTCGAAATATGTCACTATGGGTTTCCATCTCTGCCATGGCAACACTTTGTAGTTTGGAGCAGGGACATACATTAGGCGGGTTAGCGATGAGAACTGATTTCACTCAACTCGTAAGCTGCTCTACAATCCGCTCTACTACCAGTAGTCTTCCACTTTTGTTTTATTGATTTGGCTGATAGAAGCTCTTCATCCAGCTCTGAATGCCTCATATCAGTAACCATAGTGAGAATTCATTCGTTTTCACATGTCAGCGCACCTTTGTATTCCCCTAGCATTTTCAATTTATCGTGAGAGAGGAATCCCCTGCGGACACGCACCCTTGTCAACCGACATTGCATTACGATTTCGAAGAACCATTTACGTACCATGATCTCGTCTTGTCAAAGAACTGAACCATGGATATTGTTTGCCCTCTACTCTTCATAACCTCGCCTTCGGCTTTGACTTGAGGCGGTATCCTTATATCGTCCGATTCATACACGACCGCAGGCCACCAAGGGTAAGTTTCTAATCACAGAACATCAGCAAGCTCTCGTAAACACTGGGATATTCCACTCACTCGCTTTAGCCCAAACTGTAAATGAATTGAGTAATAAATTAGCACATCAAGTCAGAACTCGATCACTATAGTGACCCGTACCTAATGTTCCACCTTCCAATGTCTGGCCAGGCAGAATAGCACCCAGGTCCTCTGGGACACCAGCAGCCGGTGCGACAGACGTTTTCCGTCCGAGTGAGAACTTCCTTTTCGCGAGAGGCATCATTGCCGATATACTCGTCCCTTCTTTCGCTTCAACCGCCTCGCTCCCAATATCGCTCAACGAACTCAACTCCGACTCGGCCTCAGTTCCGTCCAATACATGAGGAGCCAACCGCGATATCCCAGCACCGCTGCTAGCGGTAACACCAGTCCCTGTTGATAAGGTCTCCTTGTTTGATTTTGCCTGAGATATAGATGTCGTTGGAGTCGTTGGAGCCTGTCCTTCTGCTTGCACTGGCGCTCGAGCCAACTGCTCTAACCGCTGTTGCTCCAAGAACCTCTTCCTCTCTTCCTTCTTCTGTTTCGACTTTTGCTTCCTGATCAGCGGGGAGTCCAATACCTCAACAATAATCTGTCCATCAGGTCCTTTAACCACCCTCTTGGGTTGTATCCCGTCGATTTGAAAGGTATCACTGAGAGGAAGAGAAGGCACAACGGGAGCGCTGATAGATACGTTCATAGGTTGCCGCAGAGCCGGAGCAGGTTTCGCTGGTAGTATTATTGGTGGTATTGCTGGTGGTAGAGCAGGTGGGGCAGTAACCGGCGGAGGAGCAGAAATGGTCTCGGAAGATGCCGAAGGTGGGGGAATGGACGACATTCTGACCTCTTCCGACTCTTCTCGTTGAGCAACCTCAGAAGGCGGTCTTGTGGGCTCTTCACTAATAGTCGTCCTTAGTGCACTCGTGTCAACGTCCATAGCTTCCATAGCTTCCAGGTTCGAAATATGAGATTCCGTTGATATCGGTTCCGCAGCAGCAGAGGCTGTTCCTGGCCCAACAGCAACACTGGAAGACTCTGCCACAGACGGAGAAGCCCATTGCAACGTCTGATTATCCGACGCAGCCGTGCTGACCACTGAAAGCCTCGAAGTGATATAGTCTGTCTTGGCCCTCTTCCTCGGTCGTGTTGGCACGGGCACCCTCTCAACGGGCTTCCTCCCTCCTCTCTTTTGTTCAGGTGGGAAAATCCACCCTTTTTCAAACAGCTTGAACAAGCCCCTGCTGTCGACCTCGGTCACCATTGGAGGCTGTTCCCCTGTGCCAGGTACGACCGATGGTCCTTTCTTCCGTCTGCCAGGTCCACTGATGACTGGTGACTCAGGTTGAATGCTCGTGATGTCGCTTTCGGGGAGAAGATGTGTTAGCGTAGCGTCCTCTCTTGCTAGAGTGGGTGCCAGCGATGCCAGTCCTACCTCTGGCTCAGGCTGTGGTGTCGCTGATACTCCCAGTTCTGCCTTCCCTGGTTCAGTCGTTGTCGCTGCAGCGGCTGCCGCCCTCCGGGTGCGAGTGTAAGGTGGATTATTTGTCTGAGCGCCGAAGGCGCGGGCCCCTCTTTGTTTCCTTTTCTGCTCCAGATCCGCCTTTCGGTCTCGTTTAGGTTTCGGAGGCGGTAGAGGCTTAAGTTTAGCCAGCTCGAAGCTGAACAACGAGTCCAAGGGTATCTTCTCAAGAATCAGGTCGGTGTCATCTTTGATTGCGTCAGCAGAGGTGAAGAGTTTCAGAAATTCGAGGGGTGGTTCAAGATCTCCTATTGCCTGTGTCTTGTGAGCTGGAGCTCCTATACTCTCAGAGTTGACCTCTGCTTCCGGAGGATGATCATGTAACCGTTGCGTTCCCACTTTTGCAGTTGCAAGACGACGGTCAAGTTCTTGAAAGATGGGTTGAGTGGCTGAGCGTATTCTGTTAGCCGTTTTGTTGTAAGCCGTGCTAGGCTGGTTGTAGAGGAGTGCATTGTCTATCACAAGCATAATGTCGTCCTGTTAAACGTGAACATCACATAAACTTCCTTGAAGAGCAACGACCAGGCGTACCTTGAACTCTTGAGAGTCCAAATAAGAATGGTTGTTGATTTTGTCCTCGATTATTGACCAGTACATCGGCTTTTTGACGATGTCAAAGTAGTCGGGGACCTCGGCTCTGTTGACCGGATACCTGAAGTAATCAGTTCGGTCAATCCTATGGCCAATCATGAGTATGGGTCCGTCAACAATCACTGGAGACAGCATACGTGACAATCCGAGCAAAAGTGTCTCTCAGTAGGTGCTCGAACGGCGCGAGAATACCCAGCACCGTGTCGCGAATGACCATCGCCTGAGCTTGCTTCCTTGACTCTCGTTTTCTCGCCAAAGTCGTCAAATCATGGACCCTCTCGAGGTCATCCCGCATGCGGCAAAGCAGCTAGCACATATCATTGACATCACAACGCTTTTGACTCAAAAAACGAACGCACCTCGAGCTTCAAAGTCTTATCCTCATCCGACTGTGTGTTCCCCCCATTGGCCGTCCACGGTTCAAGATGCAACCGCTTAAGCAAAGGAGCACCACGCCTCGCCTCTCGCTTTAGACTCCAATACCTCGCGACGAGCTGAACGAATTCCTGGCGCTTTCTCAGCTGCACCTTTGCGATATAGTTCAATATCCGATTGATGATCAATGCAGGCACTATCGGTGGCCCAGGCTTGTATGTTTTAGCATATGCCCTAGCAGACTTGGATAGCATCCCGCCGTTATCTTGTTCATCTGCAGCCCGTTCCCGTGCGAGTGCAGCAGCGCGGGCGTCTTGCTGTTCTTTCTATCAAGACCCATCAGCCATAGTGGCAGAGAAGAACAAAATGAACGCACCGGAAGATGCTTCTCACAGTAACATTGCAAAACAACAGGTTCAGCTCCCTGCGTGCTTTTCATGGGCATAAGCAGCTTTTCCTTGCGGGCACAAGTAGCATGGAAAGCGGTAAAACACGATGCTTTGACGCATTGTATGCACGCCCCTTCCTTTATTTCACATAGACTGCATTTCTACTCAGAATTAAGCATGAATACCGATTCGAGCCTGACGAGGGTGCACGGAAACGTACCAGCTTCCAACGTTGCTTCGAAATCTTGTCCACACCCGTAATAGGCTCCATGAACACCTCATTCGCAACCCGTGTCTCAGGCACCCAAATCGCGCAGAGAAGATGCACCCAATCGCCAGTCACGGTTTGTTTGAACGCTCCTCCCTCGTTAGGGCACAGCACACACGACTGTTGTCTCGTTAACAACGCTCTCAAAATTGCAAATACGAGATAAGAAATAAGGAAACTTACGACAGGATTTTCCGGTGAGACAGTACATTTCCTACAAAGCCACTGGCCTTCTGGAATGTACGGAACACCATAACAATCTATAAGAGGGAGAACATGCGATAAATAAACTGCATAGTTTATCGGATTAAAACGGAACCCACCTTGGTGCACGGCAAGGTTACACCCATCACAGAAGACGATGGCATTACTGTTCTCTCCCTCAGAGTCATCGCATATAGCACACGTAGAGTCTTCTGAAGGCATCGCGAAATCCGTTTTGGGAATGTTCTTCGTCTTTTGGATAGGAAGCAGACCAACGTCGGTTATAACGGCAGGGGAGAAGAAAAGAAGCGCGTACCAGATCAAACCACTCTTTTTCCAACCTGTCCATGATTATTTCAAACGTCTCGTAAGCGACAGTGTCGATTTGCTCTTTCTTCCGTTCAGTGTTAACAGAGTCAAGCCATTCCTGGTCTAATGAACCAGCAGCGTTAGCCTGGCTAAGAAGCTGGTGGTAGAGGGACCGGAACTCACCCTGTTCGTCCATATCATATTCAACTTGCCTGGCTAGGTCTGTATCGATAGGTTCTGTGGTTCAAAATAGGACAACCTGTTAAGAGTCTTGTCCTGTCTGTATGGCGAGAGAAAAACACACCGATATACTGAATATAATGTTTTGGTCTATGAAATTGGGAGAAATCATTGACTTATCCAAAGCAAAAAGGGGCAAAAAGATTAGTTTGTGATGGAGATTCACGCAAGCGAACACTCACACCCATACGAGCGGGCTTGTAGATTGAACACGCCAAACTCTCTCAAAGAATAGTCTTCATCTGTCTTTTGAAACGACACTTTCGGTAACGTCGTCGTTGTCATCGTCATTGCTGTCGCGTTCCCTGAACTAGAGACTGTAACAATAGATGGAGAAGCTCGAGCGCCGCGCGCCATTCAGTAGAGACATATAGGCTCTGATTGTGACAGTGATTTCCAAACTCAGATGTGACAATACGTGACAAAGATAAGACTACATGCTAGCGCTACAGTTCATCCTTTGATGCTCTGGCTAATATATCCGCTGTACCGTCTAGAACAGAGTCGAAGAATTTGGTCAGTGGTTCAAGTTTAGTGTCGCCTGTATTTCCAGGATGTCAGACGTTTCTGAACGCTCAAAAACTAGTTGAAAGGAACGGACCTTGGTAAACCAATGGTTTATTCGTTCCAGCTGGGTATACAACGACCTTCACCTCCTTTTCTTTCAGGCCCATTTTCTCAGGAACATCTCCATCCGGGTTCTTCAGAACACCAAGATGAAGTTTCCCTTTGTATTTGTTTCCGAGCACTTTCCAGAGAAGTGGCACCTTCTTCTCTTTTGTCAGAAGTAGTACGCGGTGCGACTTGACGTTCTGAGTAGCACAATTACGCAAGTCCGATGAACTTCCATGATGTTGAGTAGTCAACGAATAAAGTACCTTTTCTGCCCAAGATTTGATCTCGTCCACACTTGAAAGCTTGTGTGCTTGATTTGGTAATTGCGTTGAAGCCCACTTGACGATCGAGTTTGCTTTCCGGTCACCACCCGCGTAATCTTTGGCTGGTAACTGGTCACCTCGAGGGTACAGCTGCGTGAAACATATGTCGTAAGAATGACTACGATCCACGAACGCGATTAGATACCCACTTTAAGAGTCGGGAACCCTTGCACACGCTATGTAGACAAATGTTAGGATCACTGTTATGTTAATTTTGTAATATAGGCAGCGCACCTGCCCCGAACAAAGAAATTTGTTTGCTTCATTGTCACAGTCGATAGCATATGTAGGTATCAAGGGATGCAAACTCTGTGCAGCTTTGCTATATTCCGGTACCATCTGTTGACAGTGCTAAACCATCCAAACGATAACATAATGAGGACTTTGAGGTTCTCGAGTGACCATTGACAGCTCTACTCACGCCACACCACGGAGCAACGAACGCGATTAAACACGGTTGCTATATCCCCAAATTCAGTCTACAATCAATACACCCCTTAAAAACACATAAAAACCCACTTTATCCGCCATTACTTTCCAAAACCCCTTCGAATCAAGCATCTTCACGCCCGAATTCGCGGCGTACATGCCGGCAGATACAAGTTCTGCCATCACACCCAGGGACAGGGCGAGCATATTAAGTCTTCCGGACACCAGCATGGTAGCTGCACTTGAAGATTGGTAAAAGGAAGGTGAGCATGATCCCTGTCTTGCCTATTTATGCCTGCCATGACGTGTCGCAATGAAGCTTGTCACTGTCACGCAACACGTGATGAAATGCCAATTGGCTGTCACGCCGGCGATGCTGTCACGGTATCCTCATATCATATTTGAAAGAGTTAGGTGTACCCTATCGTTGAATCATTTCTGTCTATGTTTGATGTGAGGACAGATCTAATTCTGAATGATAAGGTGGGAGATTATACTCTTTAACAATCTCTTCGCACACTTGTAACCAGGCTTCTCCGACTTTTTCAAAGTCCGAGATCTCAAGGCAAATTGAGTCTCCAGCAAAAAGTGCATGCAGTTTGATGGCCCTAACAAGACTCACCTCGCTGTATGTTTGAGCACTGCACCTCGTCCACCACACTCCGTTGTGCGGAAAATGGGCCGAATAAACCTTAAAGTCCCTCAACAATCTATTTTGAATTTTAAGGTTGAGTTCTAGCGTAAAAGGGAGCACGTCTGTTCCAGGAAGGGGTAGCCGAACATTGACCATATTCATGGTCAGATCACCCTGAGGGTCCATAACACGCGTCTTTAAGATTTCGGCGAGGCGACGGCCGCCGTCGAGTGCGAGAGTGTGACAGTAACTGTTGATACACTCCTCCCCACCTATCCATTCGCGGAAAGCGAGTGCGGTAGGTATTGAAAGAGGGGGCGTGAAATCAATGGTACTGGTCCCTGTAAAGATATGTTTGCAATAGTGACAAGCGTTGAGGGCTACATACATGCAAACTGCTCGACGAACGAAGCCACGGTCCGTTCCTCAAGTGGGCGGTATGCGTAAGATGTTGGTATGGAGGATTTGATGATGTGTCGGTTACTAGACAGAGCCGAGAAGTAGGAGTTGGTGTTCTGCGCAAATCTTTCCAACTTACCGTTCAGGAATATACAACACTGCACAAGTGCGTTTGACGTACAGCCATTTGTGCAAGTTCTAAACACCCGAAAGTGAATGAACGGGTAAGGCAGCAACTGCTTGCACTGACCGAGAACCAAAAGTCCGGTTTCGCCTCTGTCAAATCAAGGCCTACTTGCTGCCCAATCGCGTGCGCCGCATCAATTACACTCAAAACACCTTCTTCTGCGCATATCTTTACCATCCGTTCCCATGGCATCAACACAGCTGGACCAGACACGATCGCGTCGATGACCGCAACGCGGTGTTTGCCAGGAGGCAGGGACCGAACTTTCTCTCTAAACCGCGTGAGGATTTCTTCATGCGTGAGAGGGAAATTGAGGGTTAAGACCTCAAACTTGGGGTGCGGAATAACATTGGAAAGGTACTGAGCTGTGCGGTGGAAAGACGGATACGTAGTATTTGCTGAGATTCGTCATCGTCAGCGTGTGTCTCGAGTCATGAAGATTGAAAGATACGCACTAATTAGAATCGAATCATCTTCCTCCCATTCTATGTTTCGTAGAACCGTGCTCATAGCCATGGAAGCGTTGCCCGTGAACACAACTTCGTCTGTTTTAGCACCGATAAACTTTGCAATTTGTTCTCGAGCGCTGATGACCCTCGGAGACATAGTTAAGCGATGGAAAAGGTCCGGATTGGATTCTATCTCGAGTAGGAGGTCTTGTGCAGCCTTGAGTACAACAAGAGGGGTGGAGCCATAGGATCCTATAAAACAATCAAAGCGATTAATGGAAACAACAGCTTTCCAAACACACCGTGGTTCAGGTTGATGTAGTCCGGGTCAATGGCGAAATGCTTGAGGAGATCGTGGCCGAACTTGGGAGGAGGTTGCGTGAAGATGGTTTTCGTGTCAATCGCGTCAATTCCCGTAGTCATATTGATTCGCTGGACAAGATAAGATAACATCCAATGAAGAGGGAACAATCGCTCACGGTCAAAAGTACCTGAATCTATACAGTATATGTAGGATAGAACAATGACTCAAGCTCAAACTGACCCGGATCATGTCCTAGCGCTTAGCGACGAGTGTGACCATGGGAAAATCTGTTGCGATTGCAATTGCACAAGTCTTAGGGGCTGCTCGGGTCTTGTCAAGAATATCGACGATTGGTGGGTACGTGCGTGACAACTCTCAATTAGGAAAGTACCTGTGCGACGGGAACAGAAGCAGAAACTATAATTATTGTCCAATTATGATGGTCAAAGTATTCGACTAAATCCTTAGAGGATGATAGGAGAGCAGTTCATGGCAACGACACCAGTCTAATCAAAGGTTATAAATTTGTAAATTATATCAATAACTGGGAGATGAGACGTACGGCTGTGGTGTTCTGGCAACAAACGTTGTAAGTTTGGCTTCAAAAACAGATTTTTGTGAGTCATAGTGGGGCATTTCGTCCGGTAGTTACTTACCATCCAGCTACAGATGAAGCAAGAGGAGCATTTGCGATGGGCGTGCAAGCGACTTGAAATACTACATAAATAACAGAAAAAAAATGATATCGAGCGAGACTTACAGCCAAACTGGGCAGCAGCGTTGTCGAGTTGGAAACCGGACGCAGTGACTAGTTTCTTTTGACCCTCGCTAAGGGCACTTTCCTAATGGTATGTCGGTAAAACAGATGTTCTTATGAAAACAGAAAAAACAATACCTTTACGAGATTGTTGCAGCACATTTGAGAAGTTTCTTGCTTGCATTGGTTGTCACGAGGGAGAACCGCAGCAGCTGCAATAGCAGGGAGAGCGAACAGAGCGATGCGAGAGAACAACATGGTAAGGAGCGTAGTTAATAGAGAGCGACTGGAGAGACGAAAATTGGGAAGTTGAACGTTGATGGAGAAAAAGTGACCTGAAATTGTTTAAAAAGCCGATTTTTACATCAACACCCACCCCTTCTTTCCGCATGCCTTGTCCAGTTCAGGCTTAGTTCGCTCTATTGACTGGCACCCGAATAACAAGTCAGTGTGAGAGAATGTCAAGTGGATGCCGTCATACATTTTGTTCTTCAGATCTCTGATCATAATATGTACGTCAGGAGCAAGGAGCATCACTAAGTACCCTGTGCTTAATAACAATGAGTCCCGGTCATGGCCGGATTGAATTGGACTGACATACTCGTACATATGTAAGTGCAAAAAGTTCGACACTGGTGATGTCACCGGGATTTTGACGCAATCATAGAGGGCAAGTATCTGATGTCGAAAGCCTCCAGTCACAGAAGGAGACTTCGGAGGTGAGGGTGCCAATCCAACTTGAGTTTGGTCCGGCAAGGGGTGCCTGGGAAGCAACCTATCCTAAAATCATACCATAGCATGTTTTATTGCTTCCGACCTCCAAGGAGGATCGTTGATTGGTGCGGAGGTTCCCGGGCGGTGTATCAAAATGCAGTGCAGAGACGGCACTGCTCTGCACTCTATTTTGACACTCCGACTCATCTCCGCTCGCAGAGATCCGGACGCACTACAAACGAGACTAGGAGTTGGTGAACGGCAGGGCTGATGGTGTTTGAGAGTAATAGAAAGTTGTAACTTTTCTGCACCATGACTAGGTTCCTCCTTGCCGCAACTTTCGTCAAAGTATGTCGTATGTTGGCCATCTAGCTTTGAATATCAGCTGTGTTTGGGTCACACTCACCGCTTATCTTGGTTTTCCCCCTAGACGCTGCAGTTACTATCCTTGTCGCTGTTGCGCGATGGCTCTTCATGGTAAGCTTTTATGCGAAAGGTTTGGAAGCCCTGACTCTTTTTTTTTCTCGCACTGCTTTGATCGACTCCAATGCGCTGAATCCCGAAGACGGTGCATCGTTTTGATGATCTACGTAACTCTTAAGATTTCCAACATCCGACGCGGAATTCGTGTGATTGGATTGGCAATATCCGAGGAGGGCTTCGGGACCGCCCGCCATACTCCAGAACGCCATTTGGAGATTCCAAGTTCCCATCCAGGTGCGTGAGATGGACTACGGAGGGATTGCGCCCCCAGGAGCTCCGGAAGTCCCGACTACTGTCCTCCGCCCTTCCAATTCCAAGTCACATCTCAACATCGTACTACATTTCCTCTTCCAGCTGAGATCCACTGCACTATCAAGCTTTCTTCACCTCGGCTGAAACCCAGTTCGAGTTCGGGTTTAATAATCGGATGAAGATCTCATTAACGTAAAGTATTGGATGCCGTTAAATTCCCCGCAGCATGTTCCTTATCATGTATGTAGCAATCAATTCAAACTCGTACGCAGTTAGCCCCTCACTTCAACCGATGCATCTCCTATGAGGTGTGTACACCGCAAGACGCACAGCACATTCATCACCGACCCACAGCAGGAAGCTCGCGGATACGAAGCCTGGACGGGAAGACGGACACAAGCTTCCATTTTAGAAAGACTCCCATCGCCGCGAGCGGATCACGCGTCTTGGCTTCATTTATTTCGAGATAGAAATACTCTATCCACAATCGATTCGCCTTCTCGCTCAGCTTTCCGTCCCTTCTCGTCCGCTTTCCCTCTCGCTTTCCATGTACGTCTGACACGTGTTGTTTTAACCTCTTATTTGACGTTAGATCTATAAAAGTGTACATAACGCAAGTCAGTGCTATTCTAAATAGAACGGCAAGATTCACATGACGATCAGGTGATGAATACAGTTTTAGCTTGGAAAGACATGGAGAAGAAACAGGGGGGAGGGATTCCACATTCGGACGGTTCTGACACGTAACACTGTCATTGCTCGACGGCCACCAAGTCGTCCAGGTTTCGCCACTGTCGCTCGAATTCAAAAGGCCCACGTAAAGGGGCGGGGACCATAGGTTCCCCACCTTTCTCTCTCTCCCATTCGCGTGCTAACTCGTCCCGTTTCTTGCCCGATTCCTCTTTCTCTCGTGCAATAATGTCTGCCCAACCTTTGGCTCTGGATGACACGTCTGTGTTTCGCCGCTCCTTTATGCGCCCAATCGCTGACGAGCTATTCTTATCAGACTGGGCGCGGTGTTTATCGGCATCGTCGTAGCATCTTCGTGAGTGCCCACTTGCCTTGCATCAACGCGCTAATGAGCCCGAATTTATGCGCATATAGCCTGCATGGAGGTCAGTTTCTCGATCCATTAATCATCGGCTCTTCGAACTTGCTCCGGCAATAGTTTCTTGCCTCCAGGCATGGTTTTATTTTACGCATCAAAACGATACCTGGCCAACAAAGGCACTGGTGAGCTCGTCCCACAAGTCTAATCTTCTTTACTCTTGCTGATGTTGTGCATGCAGGTCTCGGCCGTCATGATTTTTGATACCATACATCAAATGCTCATAACCCACACTGGTACACGAGGAAAGTTTGATATATGCGCCAGATCTGATATCTTCGCAGCATATATCTACCTTATCAAGAATTTTGGAAATTATCCCGCATTGGAAAACATTGTGTGGTAGGCTTTTATGTCCTCACCTGTTCATTGCGCGCATTTACCAACTAATAATCCCTTGCCAGGAGTCTCATCGTAAGTGCGAGATGTCGTACTGCTAATGAACATCTTACTCATCCTGATCCAAGGTCGAAGTCATATTCAACGTGAGTTCCTAAAGCAATCAAACACCGCGGGATAATAAAACAGTTCTAGGGTCTCACCGCGCTACTGGTGCAAAGGTAAAAAAAAAAACACGCGTAAAGACGCCGAAAAACTGAGCTAATCTTTGGGAAGCTTCTTGGCCAATCGTGTGTGGCGTTGTAAGTTACTTAAGCTTTATTTTGTTCAGGCCGCTAACCCCGAGTCAGTGAGCAATCGCAACATCTGGATAACTGGACTCGTCGTGAGTGCACAGCGAGGTCATATATTGATGACACTGATGAATGCCAGGCTATACTCATCGTGGGAGAATTCGGTGAGTACTCTCTAGTCATATAGATACTATATGCTTAACGTTACGTAGTCTCCGTCGTTGGTGGGACAATAGAATTTCTGCCATGTTTCACACTGACCTTCTGCGTGCAGTCTTCTTGGGCCTGTCGTAAGTCTGCCGCCATTGAGATGATTTATTTAATTAACTTTATCTCGGATCACATTTCCTAGAGTTCGTTTCCGCACCTTCACTGAACTAGCCACCCTGAAGGTAACTGTCCATACAGCGGTGAATATGACCATGCAAGTAATGTATCTGAATTATGTGTTTAGAGTCTGTCTGTCACCATCAATGCGCTAGCCGCAGCAGGCGATGTCCTTATTGCAGTCACATTATGCATTCTTCTCCACAGGTCCCGCACCGGATTTCACAGGTAATGATCTTGCGATGTGTGAGCCCCGCGTGTTGTATTGACAGTCATCACAGGTCCAACACTATGATTAACAAACTGGTCAGTCCCCCGTTCATGCGGCCAATCTATGTTTAGTGAAATGTTGCCTGATAGATAATGTTCGCCGTTAACACTGGTTGTTTCACGAGGTGAATGGTCCGCCTCGTTATTCTTGGTAGATCGTTCAGCTCAAGGTGCCCACAGCCTATGCGCACTCGCTTCCTTAATCTCGGTTGGTGGATTGGCTCCAGTTCCACTCAGTTAGGTTCGCTAACGAAACCGTAGATCACCGTCGCTGGGACTACGTTCTTCTACATCGCATTCTTTTTCTCCATCGGCCGACGTAAGCAAATTCAAAACTTTAATTCGAGTTGAGATTCACTTGCTGTCAAACTTCAAGTTTACTCAAACTCTTTGCTTGCCACATTGAACGCAAGGGACATGATTCGCAATGCCACTGATGGCATCGAAAGCACCGATGACAAATTTTCCGTTTCTTTGCGTGAGATGCCCAAGACGGCGACTATCGGATCTAGAGTATGTTCCTTTCCTGTCTTGGATCGCGCTGGCAGTCCGTTTGCCTCTTCACATGCTTTACCCGTGCGTGGAGGGGATTAAGACAAATGCCCGTTTCTGCCATGTTTCCAAACAAGTTCGCTGACTTGCTTTATCCCTATTTCGTTTCATTTGGTTAGCGCCCGACTAACATCTCAATCAAGATTGACACCACGAAGGAGTTTGCTACCGATCGCGACTCTGACCAGGAACAGGAGAATGCGGGGGAAAATGCACGCCGAAGCAGTATCGACCAAAAAGGCGACTCTACGGTTGTTCGTACTTACCGTTCCATTCTTGACATATGCGGCGCTCACTTTTTCAACAAACGATAGACTACAGGCTACACGTACAAGGAAGATATGGAAGCCTAAACGCTGGGTTCGCATATGGAATGCAAGACAAACGAAAATGAAAGTACCGTAGTTGCACTTTTTATCGCGACAATTTATGCTTGGGTCTGCTGTTCAACGTTCTTCAATGCTTCAAGTTGGAAAATATGTGTAGATAGTCCAATCGTGCAATATGACGCTCATTCTGTGGTCGAGCGTGGCAGTGTGAAGCGCATTTCAAAATTCTTCGCCATCACTCATCATCATGGACAAAAGTTAATTCGGTCATCACCCTCTTCGGCTCTTAAGATCTTACGATCCAGTGCCAGCTAAGCGACAAACGAAACCATTCTTGAAATGATGAGAATCATGGCAGGAGAATTATGATATGGGTGAACAACAATGTCAGGAGGCAATGACATGTAGGTGACAATGCGAGGGCGGCCTACGAAGCGGTCTTTCTACCTTTTTATCTTGTCCCTGATCGACGATGCTGAGAAGTCGAACAGCAGAATGGCGCCTTCTGGCCGCACTACTTACCTGAAGCTTTGAAGTCTGACCGAGAGATAATATGTTCATTACGAGAATCACTACATGTCATCACTTTGGGACTTATTAATTGTGTACTTACGCCAGAATCCTGGACCCGAACAACGTTAAAACTTAAACCTGACATTAGACGACATGAAATGATGAGAAAAAAATTGTGCATCATCTGCGGAATCTCGTACACAATGCTTGGCAGCTTGATGGTCGTCATATGTCAACACTTTCTTCACACATGGCTGGTGGGATTTCCACCTCGATGGTTTCTTGCCGGACTGTCGCTGGCTCAGAATGGCAGGTGACAGTATGCTCTACGGGCAGATGGCCGCCATGGCGAATGTGGGCAGGTACAGAAGACAAAAACACATCCAATGTCTTCTGATTCTGATTCGCCTTACGGTAGCGACGTTGGGTGCGCTTCGATTTGCTCATTACATCAGGGCCCTTTGCATACAGTTTGGGCCGCTCTGCAACTCTTTTGGTAAGATTGCAGGACGACCTTTGCAGAGACTCACCAGTTCTCGGCCTTTTTCTTTTCTTTAACGCATTAGGCAGCCAACCTTCATCATCCCCTTCATTCACTGCCAACGCGATTGAGCTTTCTTGCAGATTTCTATCTCCCCAATCCCTGCGGCGCAATGACGCTTCCTCAACTTCCTTTGATCCTATGCCAGCATTGTCATCGTCAATCATCAACCTGGTGCTGTCAAAATGCAATCCTTGTTCCGACAGTGTGTCATATGTGCCGGTATTGCTGTTCGCATGGGAATTACCCGGCGGCGTCTGTGTGGGCTCAGTGTTGTTCGCAATAGTTTCCGCATTTGGTAGTAACTGTGAAACGTTCAGTTGGGTTGGCTGATTTCGAAGGCCAGTAATGTTTCGGGTATGTTTTGGGCGTCGTCCTCGGGGCATAGAGGAGGATATGTTACAACTGTGAGGTGGAGGTGCTTTTCTCAAAAATTTGCGCCACCAACAGTTAGTCTAAACTCAATTCGGCGAATATATTTTTCAGGGGGGATGGCCGAATTTTTGGAGTTGTCAGCGATATAAGGAAATCGGTACGTAGAAATAGGTTCACTATCGGGTGTACATGCTTTTGACAGTTCCAAAGGTTTGCACGCGCAATTCGGGTCACCAAAATTGTCGTGTAAATTTAATATTTAAATAATTGTCCACAACTGTAGTATGTAGTGATACAATGTACCATGCCACGTTGACGCATCAATTACTCTGTACCTGCCAAGCTCGGGGTCCGGGTTGAAATGTTGACAAGGGCAATGGTGCTTTAGGAGATGGAAAACCAAGTACCTGAAGCTAGCATACTTTACGTATTAATGTCATCCGTTTGTTGTCCAATCGCAATATGCGCACAAAAAAGCTGTGATAACAAATCCTGGGCGGAATGTGCGCTACCCCCGTACCTTCGGCGCCCTAGACTCGGGCGCGTTGAGGTTGAACTGCCAGTGTCACAAGGCGTGACAGCATAAACCGGCTTCCTAACCTTCTCCGAGTTCAGGCTGAAAACCCCGGTTATGGTCTGTTTATTATTATTCTCAGTCTAATACCTAACCGTACGAAATGCATCAAACTGTCAGGGAGTCAATTCAATGCAACCCTCACTCTCCACTCAGCAACGTGTGATATTTGATGGTGGAAACAACAACGTGAAGAAAGCGGCAGGGACCCGAACATGCACATCCTCGTGTCATTCGCAATCCGCACGAATCTCACGGTGAGTTACCTAGAAGAATGCAAATACTTAGCAGAGTGTCAGCATATTTCATGACGGACTTGCGCATGGTTTCATGCGTTCTCCAATGACTTTTGTCCGTCAGGGTCTCGGAGGATAATTACGTTGAAAAGCCATGGGAGTTGCGATCAAATTGACATTCTTGTTCGCTTTGTGCTCCTTCCCTTGTGAAAATTTATGAAAAGCATTGAATCTAAAACAGATCAATAACGTACATTACTCATTTTCACGCGCCACTTTAAACCCAATCTCTTGGCGCATCTTATGGCCTAGCCTTATGGAAAGTCGACGGAGCTGGACTATATAAAGGGCCTTCTGTCAATGTTCATTCCTCAGTTTGAATCATCTCGCAGTGAACTTACTTGTCTCAGTTAAATCACCACAGTCTTTACCAACATCATCACCATGTACTTCGCACGCATTGCTCTTTTCGCTCTTCCTGCTATTGCAGCTGCTATCGTCCTTCCTCGCGGCGACACCTGCCAGACCGGAACCAGTCAATACTGCTGCCAAAATGTTCAAAACGTACGTCCTTCACTGTCTTGTAAAAATTGCTGCAGGCCTCTGACGTTTCATAGGCTAACACGCTCAGCCAGAGCCAGAAGGAATTAGCATCCCTCGCTGGTTTCAACATGGATAATGCTGGCGCCCAGTTCGGCAGTGAGTCTTGCATTAGTTTCCGGAGCTGCTTTGTGGGATTAATATCTTTTCTAGCCTCCTGCACTCCCATCACAAACAGTGTTGGTGGTGGTCTTCCTGGTCTCGGAAGCAAGAGTTCGGCTGGCTGGTATGGTCTTTTTCTTCAGAGTCTGTGACAAGATTATGAATTTTTCCAAACAGTTCTACTCAGAACGTTTGTTGCCAGGGAGCTACTTCTGTACGTCCTATTTAACATGTCCTAGTCCTGTTTTTAACCTGTTCGACAGAACGGTCTCATCGCACAGAACTGCTCCCCCGTTTCTACTTGAGAATCCGTGAAATTTGTTCCTGGTAGTAATACGTTCTGGACATTAGTTCATCCTATTAGTAGTAGTGCATGAATTCCTGAATTACAAGTAATGCATCTATGACTCTTGAATTTGTTGTGATATTAACAAAATAGCCGTAAGAGTGTAACTTGAAGTGCTACCGACAAGATGCGTAGTTTGCTTTTGTTCGTCGCCGTTTGCTTCCTGTACTTCCAAACCACTCGCTAGCACTTCGTGCACAGGTAAGTGACTCCAACGACATAACCTAAACACCGGCGTTAATGCGGACTTCATGAAGGTGTGGACCGTCAGCCGGCCTTGTTAGACTCCCATTGAATTCATTCGCGATCGTCGAAGTGAGACTACAGTAGTTACTTCAATCTTCTACTTTCATTGCATCTTTAACTGCGTTCTGTCCCAAGACCGATAACCAAGGGCGACAGACAGTTCATTTAAAACTACTATGAACCAGTGAGGCTGCATATTCTACAATGCCTTTTAGCTTAATAATCTTGAGAGCGGATAAGCAACAGCAACTTACTTTACTCTATCCATCAGAGATGCGGACAAATATGACTCCTGTGAAGTAGTTCCCTGGTAGTTCCTGGTTCCTGCTCTAATTTTTCTTGGCTCGGTCCATCGGTAGGTGAGGTATGGAGGGACAGTGTAGATGGTTATGATCACGAAGGTCGTGACATACTGGTGTGGCACTACTGTTGTGTCACTGCATGTTTCCTTTTACGAAGGGCTGGCAAGAAATATTCCTTATTGAGGCATGCACGCGGCACGCCTCGTCGAAAGAGATACGTTCTTTGGCGTTGTTTGCCACCACAACGCTCAGGCCGTCATGAGACGTAGGACTCGCTGTTCAAATATTAGCACTTAGATACAGTATGGCCGTTATGGCGACGTGTTGTCGTATTACATACTAATACGCCCGAAAAAAATTCATTCTTAACCAATATAGAAAACCTTGAAGCTTTCTTGCCCGAAAAAACTGAAATACACACTATTTATCCTTAACCAAAATAGAGAACCTTGATGCTTTCTGGCCTGTTCTCACTGTCAAGCTGATTCAACCTTTATCAGGAAAAAAAAATACAATGTCATTGTTGGGTGCTCACCTTCAACCCCAACAGTCGCTCCTCATCCATCAACGCTACATCAAAATCATACTCGCCTGGCGCGTGAGAAACCACACACTTCAACCCCATATACACTTCTTCCGTAAAAACGCCTTCATGATCCAGTGTTTCCAATTCTTCTTCGTTTTCTTCCATCATGTCCTCCTCATTGTTGCCATTACCGCCGTTATCCTCGCCCTCTCCCCCTGTGAGTTGTGCCTTCATCTCCACATTCCTCCTAACATTATAAAGATTAAAATCCGCTACACCGACCATGTATTTCCTTTTATCACGCGGATGAGGATCCATAAACACATATCTTTGGCCAGCAGATTGCTTGGTCCCCCACTTATGAGTTTCGTGTACTTGGAACCATCGAGAAATGGGGGGACCCCAATCTGCCCATTGGACTTGGAGGATGTCGTATCGAGATGTAGACAAGGCTGATCCTGAAAAAATAGGTGAAGAACCAGAGTCGGTGGACATGTGTGGTGTCGGAAAAGTTGGCGAAGTTGCCAGAGTCGGAGAGTCACGAGTTCGTGAAGAGGACCCCGGAGTCTGCAGCACCGACTCTGACAGTGCGCCAAGTTTAACCGATCCATCCGGATCAGCAACTTTATGCATAGTAACCTCGTTCGTCGCGGTCAACCACGTTGGTAGACCTTCAAGAAGTGAAGGCGATGTCCATTTTTGTATCATATCAAGTAACGCGCGGCGGTGCATGATGAGTTTGTATGCACTTTCAAGTTCCATGAGAGACACGAGGAGGACGTTGACGGTGATGATGGAGTTCTCCGAGGAAGAGGAGAAAGGCCGTGGCGGAAAGTATGGCATGGAGCGGAGAAATGGACTGGGTTCTCCATGGCAATCCAAACGGATGATGAAGTAATTATCTGAGACTGCAGGGATTTGGAGAGAGAGAATTTGGACAGGAGGGTTGGGGTTAGAATGGGAGGAGAAGAGTTGCCAGATTTCGAAGTTGGATAGGATGCGGTTGGGGACGAGGAGGAGTTCTGGAGAGACAAAGGCGAGGCCTGAGAAGTTGTATGCATCCTCAGCTGCTTTGTGTTGCTAGGATTGGTTAGAACGATTACAAGAGAGGGAAAGGTGCGAGGATTGCTTACTAGTCGCTTGTGGCCGGTTTTCCAGTCAAATATGAACAGTTTGCTGCCGTCTTGGTCATGGACGACCAAAGCGAGATTATCGCCTACAATTCTGATGTTAGCATAAGGTTCGGCTGAAGACCTCTGGACGTGGATTATCGGACGATCAGCGAGTGGGTGATACTCTCCCGTTGAAAACTTGAGAAGAACCAAGTCGAGAGAGTGCCGTTGCATGCCTGTCTCAGCGGCCTGATTTCCAACTTCAGAACTATTAATACCCGTCCATTAATTCCTGGTGGCGAGATTGAAAGATTAAATATGCGTACGCGATAATGTTGACTACGAGGTCATGTTCATAGATAGCCATACCCATGTCAACGATAGATCCAGACCAGCTTTGTTCAGGACCATGACATGGAATGCTGACCCATTGCGGACTGTCTTGAGGAGATGAAGGGAGACGACAATAAGACAGATCTTTCTGATTTTCGTCACTAAGGAAATAATTTCCTGCTGTCAATTCGTACAACGGCGACGGTAGATCAATGGGTTTAATTGTCGTTTCAAACACGGGATTTAGCTTCCTCCACGCGTCTTCCCGCTTTCTGAGCGCTTCGAAGCGTTCGGGGAAAGAAAGCGGTGACTGGGGGTTGTCAACGACACCAGCAGCTTTACAAGCCAGATAATATTGCAGCAATGTGGAAGATTGAATGATCGCATTGAACTCTCTGTTGACGATCCTGCATTTTAGCATAGTTTTGGTGTCAAGCAAGAGGAGAATGTGTTACATAAGCTCGCGCGGAAGAGTAAGGGAGATCGTAGCATGTACAGGGATATAGTTGTCATCTGGTGGAGTAAGAGGCCCCTGGAGAGCCGGAGTCCAGGTTCCTTGAAGTGGATGGCTGCTCTCTTCAAGAACAGTGCTCGGATCAAAAATTCTGGTTCAGCGTTCAGGCTGAGGTCAACCTGCCCTGATCAAACAGCTTGGAACAACTTACTTTTCTAAAGAGACGCAGTCTAAAAGAGGATTGAAATATAAATAATCAGTTTGGAAGCTTCTACAGAGCAAGGTTGCATACCATGTTCAATTGTGGTTATGTATGATCGGGCGATGTTAAGCAATGTCGCGTAATTGAGTTTCGGGAAATTCTATCGTTAATTACATGATCATGACCGATGACGGCGGAGTAACAAAAACATACGTCCCGCAGTAAATTGCACCAGACATCATCATGTGTCAGCGCAACTTTAGCACCCGGGTTCTGGCAAGGTTCAGCTTAGATTTCAATCTGTCAGCGTTGGTTACAAAATCGCGGTCTAACCTGACTCAAGAGTGCACCATTGATCAGATCCGAGGGATGAACCTAACGACAAAAAGAATTATTAGGAGGCAAAGAGAGAGAGCACCACGCACTAGCGATGCGTTGAAATTGGGATGTAAGACAACTTCCTCGTCCGACTTCGTCATAGTAGTCCGAGAGAACAGCCCTGCACCAGCTAGTTTTGAGACGGGGTCAGGCCCTGCGCCACCCCTAATGCGCGTCGCCCGTTGTCGTGTCATAGTGCTACTTGCTGATTGGTGTGATGAAGAGGGAATTGCCGAATCGGATCTGCGAGGCTGATCATTACAGAGATTGTCGAATATGTCTTGGCGGATCATGATCTTGTAACCTCGTATGAAAACACACTGATTTGCGGTATTCTCTTGGTCGGGGTCGGAAACCTTGGTAGGAAATGTATCTGAACCCTTCCAGTGATATTTTGAGGTCGACTTGGCAAAGGGGAGGGATCTTTTTTTATCAAACTTCAAACCTTGCCCTGGAGCACAAGGCCGGTCAAAAACGGCAATGCCCCATTGAGCGCACTGGGTCACGGACGTGATGAGATATAACGATCCGTTCGAAATACTTCTGCCTCGGTTCATCGTGTACTCGTACCACTGCACTCCATGGCGCGCGGCGAGCTTTTCAAAGGGACGTGCATTCGTCGCTTCACTTTGGACAGCACCTTTAGGGAGTTCGAGTACTGCTCCCTCAGAACCTTCGCATATGTATTCGCCAGATCTACATAATCGATAAGATAGATACAATCAAAGCGCAAACGGGGACCCACCTCGTTTTGGTAATGGGACTTTGGAACAGGCGAGTGTTCGGCGGAAGTGGTTCCAGGTTAGTTGTTGTGGAATGATCAGGTGTTTCGAGAGAGAATCCATCCGGAAGATTGGGTGGATTGATGAATGCATTCTGTGATTGACAAATGTTGAACAGAAAATCAAAAGTACCACTTCCCCTAACAAATCCAACGTCTCCAACGTTGATGCCATTGTGCGGATATTCCTTCGAGAGCTCACAAAACGGTTTCGGGTCGTAGAGTGGATAGCCACGCAAACACTTTAGCATCGATCGTGTATACATGTCTGCAATGCTGGTAACAGGCTGGAAAATATCAGACTTCGGTCAATGCTCCGTGAAAATCCTCACCAATAAGGATGGTTCGGCTGGCACTATGTCGATAACATCTACCGGGTCCTCCGGGATGGATGAATGTGGAGTGTAGCCGGTAGTTCCGGCTTGGGGTATTGGATCACTGCCATCCTTTGGAATCGTTTCGCCAACAGTTGATCGAGACTGATCGTTTTTGCGAACCTCCTCTACGAAATGTGGTACGGCGTTGAGGAGGTAGTTGATAGCGTCCTGAAATTCTAGCGAGAGGATAAGAGCTAGCACAGATACATGAAGATTACGAACCAAGCGCGCGGTTCTCGCCTTCTCTGTTAAAGTTGTAGGTGTTCTGCACGATCTTGAACATGTCGCGAGCGTTGTTGTTGAATTCACTTTTTTCTGCTTTATCAATAGTAGCATTTTGAAACATCGCGGCCAATGGAACAGGTGTAGCCGGAGTTGTGGTTTTGGAATCCATGTCGCTTAGACGTGGGACGGTGAAGACAGATCTAGAAGGAACTTTACAGGCGCCTAACTGTGTGATATGATATTTCTCACGGGTAAGTAAATTTACAAGATGTATGTATTCTGAACCAGAGAGAATAGTCAATGATGTATTGGGGGGAATGTAGAGAGGCGATTGTAAAGTGATAAGTAGAGTGCTGAATAAAAGACAAACCAACAGACTTTGAAACATAACAGCGTCGAGAGCAAAAAAGAGGGAAAGGGAAGTGTCACTGCCACATATATCGTACAAAGGATGTTTTGAGTGGATGTATGTGGATGGACGATATGAATGTGTATGAATGCATTAGTGCTTGATGCGCCCAGGCATCGACGTCGAGAACTTGAAGAAGCCTGAGTCTGTAGAGAACCGAACCAGTCATGATTCTAGATTAATGGTGAGAGAGGGTGTAAGTATAATGAATATACGACGATAGAGTAAAAAAGGAAAAGTCCATGATGGTACACGTCTCATCATGTTCATGAAGACGACTTGGCAGAGCTAGCTGACTTTTTTGATTGATTCTTGCTTAATTTTCCTTTCTCTCTTCATCGATACAATCGTACGTGTTGATCGAGTACGAACGGTCCCTGTTCTTAACACGCCCGGAACGGTGGGAAGGTCACCACACGTTGCCAGCGGCTTCTGTTGAGCGGCTCCAAGAATCCGCGATTTGGCGTAATGGTGGGAGTGCTGGGAAAGGAGCGGTTGGGGGTGGTGCGGGAGGTTGCATACTGGCACGACGAAGAGGTTTACGCCTTCCAATAAACTGTTAGCATAGTGAGCCAAAAACACAACAACGGAACAAACCTGAGACCGCTGATACTCCCGCTTCCCAACCTCCCAATCAACCCCACCGGTTATCATCAAAACAAGGCTGACACTGCGGCTGCTCCTAGCCCATCATTCTTTCTGAATCAGTTCAATGATGTTGTGCTTGCATCGGAAAACGCTCGTGACCGGGAAGATACTGGAATCGGCGTCGTGGTGCGCATCGGCGAATTCTGCTTCAATATCGCAGTGGTTCATGGGCAAAGAGGGCACTGCTGCACGCGTCCGCGTCATGTTGTGGACGCGTTGTTTACCTTTGTTTGCCACCCTGTCACTCTATGCCTACTATTTTCAAAACACTCGCTGTTTTGGTACTTAAATACTAGCACTTGGCGCACATGGTGAGTGACTCAAATAACTAAACTAAACACCATGTCTGGGGAACTATAGGACGTCCTCCTATATCATGTATCAATCCTAAGCAAATCGATCGTTGATTCTTGCCGTTATTGTGCCGTAGCCCACCTAACAGGAGCCTGTAACGAATATTTGCAATTTTCAGGATATCTCTTGTGCGAAACTATCTATGTTAACCGCAGCAGAGACCACATGTCCTCCGAGCAATTCACGCAACTTCAATTCCATCGCAACTTGCAAGACCGCATTTGCTTATATACAACAGTTTGTTTATTTTTTCGACCAATTCAACAGCCTCTAGTGCTCCTATCGCAGCACGTTAGGAGGCTGACACGCATGACGATCGTTAAAAATCCGTCCCGAATTGTTCTCCTTCCTTCAGAACAACACCCATCTTACCACACACATAATAATCATGAGCGCTATCATTGCTACCACTCCCTACACCTCTTCCACCCCTTCCACTCCTGCCATGTTCGACGCTGGTCGTCAACCTCTGGCTACCCTCCAATTCAATACTCCCGAACAAAAAAGGTCCGTTGAGGTCCGTAAACACGCTGATGTTTTCTTTTGTCCTAGGGCTGTCAATCCATGGGCCAAACCGGTTCAAAGCCCCATCAGAGTCAAGGACATCTCGAAACCCAAAAGGTCGGTCGAGGTGCCCAAGCGGATCGCTGACGTGTTCTTCTCCCCCAGGCGATCAGCACCTCGGCCAACACCACCTACACCTTGAGCGAAGCCGACGTGGAGGATTTCGGTGGCGACGACGTTCCCATTGCGAAACTCATGGAAATGGCGTTGTCTTACCTCACCACTGGCCCTTCGACCCTCCGGCGTGTTCCTCGAGTCAAGCAGCGTGCCGGCCCCAAGGATTCTTGTGATCCCGACGACGAGGACCTGCCCCTAAGCCGTGTTAAGGAACTAATGATAAAGCTAGGTCGCCGTCCTGCCCCTATTCGGTTCGTTCCAGGACCTTTCAAACACACCAACACAGTCAAGCACACCCTTCTCAGGCCGGCAACGATCCCCATGGAGTGTATCGCGTCGAACTGTCCGTTCGGCTGGCACAACCATGTTAACGCCACCAGCCATTAAATGGCTGGCGGCTTTCCGGTATTTTTCTCCTTTTCTTCGTTCAGACGTGGCTGACTTTTTTCCCCCAGGTTTTATTTTATTTCTAGGTATCGACAACGTGGCACGGGGATGGCGACTGGGGCGACAGAAGAAACGACTGGACCGACATGGTGCGCCGATGGACAGACTGCATCTGCGGTCGAAGGAATTGATGTGCGGCGGTCTGAGGCGGAATCAGTCCCAAGTTCCGTTTACGCTCGCATCACGGGCCCGTGGCGGTGGCCCGCTGGGGTGTTACAACCCTGGGCTTAGTAGTTGGGTCTTTTTCCCCCGGGGGATCGTGCTTCCCTTGTCGTGGGCCCCGGGCTTTATGAAAGGTGTGGACCATCAGCCGGCCTTTGGGACTTTGGGCCATCGAATTCATTCACGATCGTCAAAGTGATAATAGCTTTATTACTTCAATCTTGTGCTTTCATCGCATCTATATTAATAACTGTGTTCTGTTCCAAGATCCAAAGTGCTACGGAACTTGCACAAATGCGCGATAAAGGATGATCCCATCACTGCTTTTCCGATCTGTTATAAACTCAACTCCCGTGCCAGTACCAATAAACACAACATCTCCAAGTCCAACGTCGAGACTTCCCGTTCCTTCTCCTGGTCCTTGATTCCAGACTATTCTGCCACTACCTGTCGTCACAATGAAGATACTGGGACCATCCAGCGCTGGATGTCTTTCTTTTTCGTCAGGTGATAACTTGACTTGGATAACTGAAAATTCGGGTATCGGTGGATTGTATAATAAGCTTTTAGCACTTCTTTCATCCGAACTGTGAGACGTAAGAGGAAGAGGCGGGGAAAAAAGAAGTCGAACGCACTGTGGTTGCTTGGTGTCGGGGAACAAAGCAGGCTTGACGACGTGTTTTGAGTGAGGGGCCGGTGTGTATGTGAGGCATGATACAAGGTTTGGTATGTCTCTCAGTTTAGGCGTGAGTCCGGCGCGGATGACATTGTCCGAGTTGGCCATGGCTTCCATGACGTCTGTATGCGTATGTTATATTTGGTGCATTGCATGCACATTATAGCATTTAGGAAGATAAAGAAGACTCACCGCCTTCGATATACGCATGGGGTTCTCCAGCACCGAGGAAAATCGCTTCTCCTGGTTTCAAAGTCACATCATTCAACAATAACGGACAAAGCGCGCCCACGTCCCCCGGAAATTGGGTGTTTAGAGTTACCACTAAGTCTAACACGTCTTTCGAAACGCCATCGGCAGCATTTTCAGGACCGCTTGCCTTTTTCGATACGGACTCCAGGCTTCTTTTGATCGCGGATGGATCTGCGGTCATTGTAGCAGAAAAGACATCCTTCAGAGCTTGCTTTGCTTCAGGGCTTGCTGGCAGGCCGGATGTGGATGATGTAGATGACAAATGGAGGAACCTTTCGAGGATAAGGGGAGGTATGAGGCTGGCGAGTTCAGGAACTGCCTTGAGATGTGCGGCGATTTCATGGAGAGGACGGAATCCGCATAAGGCGCGGAAATCAGTCAAAGCGATGGTCATTTCAGGTTTATGGTTCGGATCTCGAAAGAGGTCAGTATATGCGCAGTGAAAGGAATGTATGCGCATAGACCTTTGTATATGTCGGGTTGCTTCGCATACAGTTCCTCAGCCGTTTTCTTGTCTGGATGCGTTTGGATGCTCAGAGCTTTCTGTATGGAAAGAACTTTGAAGAGAAAGGGTATGTTTCCATCTCCCGCATCGGTGAAATCAGTTATGATCTTTTGGCCTATCAAAGATGGGTTGGCTTTCAGGTGTTCAGAGAGATTTCGGTTTGTTGATGGGACACGGGAAGGCGATTTGGGGTGCGTTCCCATCCATAACTTGCACGCATATATCGGAAAAAGGTCATTTTGGATCAGATAGGGCGAAACTCTCACCTCTGCGTAAGGCTGCGCTTCTTTGACAGTGAAACCGGGCAAATTGGATGACTCGGCGAGCTGAGCGACTTTGCTACTTTTTCCAACTTTACCCCAGTCATACTGTTGAATTGTCGGGGTTATCTTGAAAACTGGAGCAGCGGCCATTTTGTGTTTTACAGGTGTCCACTGTCCAGGTCAGTTGCCGACGTCGTCGGCGTTGTGTACCCCACGTTGGTCGGTTTATTTTCGGTTTATTGATTTATAAATTTATAATTATCATTTGATCCGGTCACTTTCTTGCCGACAAACCTTGTCCTTTTGTCCTCAGGAACTCAACATCACTGCTCCGGGCGTGTTCAGGAAGAAAAGGGACCGCTCGTACTCGATAAATACTTGCGGTCGTATCGACGAAGAGATGAAGGAAATTTACGCAAGATTCAATCGTCATTGACCCCGATTACATAAATCACAAAAAGTCACTGGCTAGCACTTCCACGTCGTCTCAGGACATGAGACGTGTACCATCATGGACTTTTTTCTTTTTTTCTCTATCTTTATGGATCCATTATACTTGCATCCACCCTCACCATTAATGCGGCTCTATAATCATGACTGGTTCAGTTATCTTTCTCGACGTCGATGCTGGGCGCATCAACCCATACATATTCATACCATCCATCCACATATCCATGTATATCCACTCAATACATCTTTGTACGATATAATTTGTGACACTTCTCTTTTCCCAGTTTTCTTCATTATTTTCTCTCGACGTTGTTATGTCGTTTGTTCCGCACTCTATCACATCGGCTCTCTCTATGCTCCCCCAATACATCATGCATCATCGACTATTCTATCTGGTTCAGAATACATCTTTTGATTTTACTGACCCGTGAGAAATAGAATATCGCACAGTTAGGCGCTTATGGCAAAGTTCCTTCTAGATCTGTCCTTCACCCGAGCGACATGGATTCCAAAACCACAACTCCGGCTTCACCTGATTCATTGGCTACGGTGTTCCAAACCGCTACTATTGATAAAGGAGAAAAAAGTGAATTCAACTCCAACGCTCGCGATATGCTCAAGATCGTGCAGGACAACTTTAACAGGGAAGGCGAGAACCCCGTGCCTGGTCCGTAACTTTCGTATATTTGTTCTAGTTGCCTCTTATCCTCTCGTTAGAATGTCACGACGCTATCAACTACCTCCTCAACGTAGTACCACATTTCCTAGAGGAGGTTCGCAAGAACGATCAGTCTCGATCAACTGTTGGCGAAACTGTTGGCAAGGATAGCAGTGGTAGCAGTGATCCAGTACCCCAAGCCGGAACTACCAGTACCGATTACACTTCACATTCATCCATTCAAGTTTTGGAGGCCCCGGTAGCGATCATCGACAGAGTGCCACCCTCTCCATCCTCATTGGTGAGGATCTTCACATTGACA
Source organism: Amanita muscaria Koide BX008 (assembly GCA_000827485.1). Taxonomy (NCBI): domain Eukaryota; kingdom Fungi; phylum Basidiomycota; class Agaricomycetes; order Agaricales; family Amanitaceae; genus Amanita; species Amanita muscaria. The sequence continues at coordinate 99,778 of KN818275.1, read as the reverse complement.
GATATCTCAGAAGCCTGATGTTTTCTAGCCTATTGCCAACATTGCAGATAGGTATACACGCTCGATGCTGAAATGTTTGCTTGGATATCCACTCTATAACCCGAAACCGTTTTGTGAGCTCTCGAAGGAATATCCGCGCAAAGGCGTTAATGTTGGAGACGTTGGATATGTCAGAGGAAGTGGCACTTTTGATTTTATGTTCAACATTTGTTCGTCACAGAACGGACTGATCAATCCACCCAACCTTCCGGAGGGTTTCTCTCTCGAAACACCCGATCAGTCGCCGACAACTGTTCTGGAACCACTTCCGCGGCACACTCATCTGTTCCAAACTCCCATCATAAAAACGAGGTGGGTCTCTTTTTGCGCTTTGATTGTGTCTATCTTATCTATTATGTAGATCCGGCGAATACGTGTGCGAAGGTTCTGAGGGAGCGGTCCTCGAACTCCCTAAAGGTGCTGTCCAAAGCGAAGCGACAAATACACGTCCCTTTGAAAAGCTCGCCGCGCGCCATGCAGTGCAGTGGTACGAGTACACGATGAACCGAGGGAGAAGTATTTCGAACGGATCGTTATATCTCATCACGTCCGTGACAAAGTGCGCTCAATGGGGCATTGCCGTTTTTGACCGGCCTTGCGCTCCAGGGCAAGGTTTGAGGTTTGATAAAAAAACGTCCCTTCCCTTTGTCAAGTCAACGTCGAAATATCGTTGGAAGGGTTCAGATACATTCCATACCAAGGTTTCCGACCCCGACCAAGGCGATGCCGCAAATCAGTGTGTTTTCGTGCGAGGTTACAAGATCATGATTCGCCAAGACATATTCGACAATCTCTGTAATGATCAACCTCACAGATCCGATTCGACAATTCCCTCTTCATCATCCCAGGCAGGAGGTAGCACTATGACGCGACAACGGGCTACGCGCATCAGGGGTGGCGCAGGGCCTGACCCCGTCTCAAGACTAGCTGGTGTAGGCCTATTGCCTCGGGCTACTATGGGGAAATCGGACGAGGAAGTTGTCTTACATCCCAATTTCAACTCAACTCTAGTGCGTGGTGCTCTCGCTCTCGCGTTGACTCCTACCAACTCTTTTTGTCATTAGGTTCATCCCTCGGATCTCATCAACGCCGCATTGTTGAGTCAGGTTAGACCGCGATTTTGTACCCAAGGCTGACAACTAAATTGAACCTTGGCAGAACCCGGGTGCTAAAGTTGCGCTAATACACGATGATGTCTGGTGCAATTTATTGCGCGACGTATGTTTTTGTTTCTCCGCCGTCATCAATCGTGAATATCATGTAATCAACAATAGAATTTCCCGAAACTCGATTATGCGACATTGATTAACATCGCCCGATCATACACCAACAGTCCAGTTGAATATGGTATGCAACCTTACTCGCTAAAAGCTTCCAAACTTATTTTCGACATTACCATCATCTTTCAGACTGTGTCTCTTTAGAAAAGTAAGTTGTTCAAAGCTGTTTGATTAGAGCAAGCTGACCTCAGCCTGAACGCTAACGCTGAACTAGAACTTCTGGTTCAAACGATGTTCTCGAAGAGACCAGTCATCCACTTCAAGGAACCGGAACTCCGGCTCTTCAGGAGCCTCTTAACCCACCTGGTGACGGCCATGCCCCTCTACCTGCTACGATCTCCCTGACCTTTCCACGCGAGCTTGTTGAACGCATTCTCCTCTTGCTTGACGCGAAATTCATACTGCGATGCAGGCTCGTCAGCAGAGAGTTCAACGCGATCATTCAATCTTCCACATTGGTGCAATATCATCTGACTTGTACAGCTGTTGGCGTGATTGACAACCCCAAATCACCGCTTTCTTACGCCGAACGCCTCGAGGCGCTCAAAAAGCGAGAGGAAGCGTGGACGAAGCTAACGCCCGTGTTTGAGACGACAATTAACGCCATTGATCCATCGCAATTGTTCGAATTGTCAGCAGGAAACTATTTCCGTAGTGACAAAACTCAGCAAGATATATATTGTTGTCATCTACCTTCATCTCCTCAAGACAATCCGGAATGGTTCAGGATTCCAGGCCATGGTGCTGGACAAAGCGGGTCCGGATCTATCTGCGTAAATGGTTTGGCCGTCTACGAACATGACCTCATCGTCAACGTTATCTCGTGCGCATATTTAATCTTTCAATCTCGCCACTAGGAAATAATGAACGGATATTCATAGTTCTGAAGTTGGAAATCAGGCGGACATGCACTCTATCGACTTGGTTCTTCTCAAGTTTTCAACGGGAGAGTATCACCCACACGCTCGTCATTCCCTAATCCACGTCCAGAGATCAGCTTCAGCTCGACCTTATATTACCGTCAGAATTGTAGGCGATAATCTCGCTTTGATCTTCCACGATGAAGATGGCAGCAAATTATTCATATTTGACTGGAAAACCGGCCACAAGCGACTAGTAAGCAATACTCTCGACTTTCCCTTCTTGTAATCATTCTAACCAATTCTAGCAACACCAAGCAACTGAGAACGCATACGAAAGCTCAGTTCCCGTCTTTGTCTCTCCAGGACTGCTCCTCGTCCCCAACTGCATCCTATCCCACTTCGAAGTTTGGCACCTCCTCCCTTCCCATCCTAATCCTCCTGTCCAGATTCTCACCCTCCAACTCCCTACCGTCTCATTCCATTACTCCATCATCCATATTCGTTGCCATGGAGAATTCACTCCATTTCTCCACTCCATGCCATACTTCCCGCCACGGCCTTTCTTCCTCTCGCCTGAGAACTCCATCATCATCGTTAACCTCCTTCTCGGGTCTTCCTTAGGACCTCGGAGTGCATTTAAACTCGTCATACACCGCAACACGCTGCTCGATATGATACAAAAATGGACATCGCCTTTACTTCTTGAACAACAAGGACGTCCACTAAAATGGTTGACGAACGAGGTTACTGTGGATAAAGTTGCTGATCCGGATGACGGATCGGTTAGACTTGGCGCACAGTCAGAGTTGGTTTCGACGAGGCCGCATCTGGGGTCCTCTCCACGAAATCGTGACTCTTCGACTCTTGCAGCTTCTCCAATTTCTCTTACATCACATATATCCGCCCACTCTAGTATTGCATCAGCATCAGCATCGTCTAGAGCCCGATACGACATCCGCCAAGTCCAATGGGCAGATTGGGGTCCCCCCATTTCTCGATGGTTGCAAGTAAAGGCGACTTCTGCGTGGTGGATCAACTATTCCACTGGCCAAAGATGCTTGTTTTTAGACCCTAATCCACGTGATAAGAGGGCATGCATGGTTGCTGTAGCGGATTTTAATCCACATAACGTTAGGAGTACGCACCTCAGAGGAAGGGAAGGTGAGGACAACGGTGGTAATGGCAACAACGAAAATGAAGAAGAATTGGAAATACTGGATCATCAAGGCGTGTTTTCGGAAGAAGTGTATATGGGGTTGAAGTGTGTGGTCCATCACGCGCCGGGCGAGTATGATTTTGATGTAGTGTTGATGGATGAGGAGAGATTGTTAGGGCTGAAGGTGAGCACCCGAAAATGACATTGATTTTTTTCCTGATAGAGGTTGAATTAGTTTTCCCGCGCGACCAGGACAGAAAGCATCAAGATTCTCTATTTTGGTTAGGAATGAATAATTTGTATGGTTTTCGGGTGTATCATGGGCCAACTGCCATTACATATTTGTCACCTGTCTGCGATAACAGTGAGGCTCACCGCTCAATGAACATAGCTCCGCCACCGTGACGGCACGACTGCGGGTTATCTGCATGACTTAGATTCCGACCCACTGCACCAGACGACAGCGATCGTGAGCACCTGTCACCTTATATCACATTGATCAACATTATCGCTCGCCACAACACATGACTGAACAAATCCAGTGTTATAAATGTCTTATATGCGAATGTTCTGGAAGTAAGTACAGAAAGCAAATTTGGCAAACTGTGGTAACAAACAAAAGCAAACAACGCAAACACTTAACTCGATCGCACCAATACAGCAGCCAAGGCGCCCATTCCAGTTTCTTCCTGGTTACGAGCGCTTTCCTATGCAGGCACTGTATCAACAAATTCAAAAGGAACGATGGGGCTAGGAGCAGCAGTGTCAGCCTTGCTGCTGCAGTGCGCCACTAACTTGATGAGAGTTAATGGTAGTTATATGGGAAGCGGGAGTACATATCAGGTTTGTTCGTTGCTTTGGTTTATTATGCTATTTTTTCTTTTGGGAAAGGGTAAACCTCTTCGTCGTGCTCCCACAACCACCTCCAACCGCTCCTCTCCCACCCTTACTTCTGAATATGCCAAATTGCGGATTCTGGGAGCTGCTTAACAGAATGCCGCCGCTGGCAAAAAGTCCGTCGTGTGCCCCAACATGGATGACCTCACCACCGCTTCGGGCATGTTCAGGAAGACCAGGGACTGCTCGTACTCGATCAACACGTACGATCGTATCGATGAAGAGATGAAAGAAACTTATGCAAGATTCAATCGACATTAACCCGTCCTTTGAGATTAAATCACAAAAGTCACTGGCTAGCACTCCATGTCGTCTCAGGACATGAGACGTGTACCACCATGGATTTTTTCTTTTTCTCTCTATCTTCATATATCCATTATATTTACATCCCCTCTCATCGATTTACCTTGTTTTACTGACCTCTTTCTCGACGTCGATGGCAGATGCCTGGGTGCATCAACACCTCATGCATTCATACACATTCATATCCTCCACCAACATATCCGTGTACATCCACTCAAAGCATCTTTGTACGCGGCGACTCGGATACTATTTGTGAAAATTCTCATTTCCCGTTATTTTCTCTCGACCCTGTCATGCTTCAGTCTATCGTTTCGTCTTTTGTTCCGCACTCTACTTATCACGTTACAATCGGTTCTCTCTACGCAGAAAATATCTTAAATTTACTTACCCGTGAGAAATAGCATATCCGCACGCACAGTTCGCCGGTGCCTGGAAAGTGCCTCCTAGATCTGCCCACGTCCAAGTGGCATGGATTCCAAAACCACAGCTCCGGCTACAGATCCATTGGCCACGATGTTTCAACATCCTACTTTTGGTACAGTAGAAAAAAGTGAATTCAACAACAACGCTCGCGATATGTTCAAGATCGTGCAGAACAACTACAATTTTAACAGGGAAGAAGAGAACAGCGTGCCTGGTTCGTAACTTTCGTATATTTGTTCTAGATCTTGAATCCCTTCTCCAGAATTTCACGACGCTATCAACTACCTCCTCCACGTAGTACCGCATTTCGTAGAGGAGGTTCGCAAGAACGATCAGTCTCGATCAACTGTTGGTGAAACTGTTGGCAAGGATAGCAGTGGTAGCAGTGATCCAGTACCCCAAGCCAGAACTGCCGATTACACTCCACGTTCATCCATTTTGGAGGACCCGGTGGAGATCATCGACATAGTACCACCCGAACCATCCTCATTGGTGATGATCTTCACATTGACTGATATCTCAGAATCTGATGCTTTCCAGCCTGTTTCCAGCATTGCTGACATGTATACACGCTCGATGCTAAAGTGTTTTCGTGGCTATCCACTCTACAACCCGACTCCGTTTTGTGAGCTCTCGACGGAATATCCGCGCAATGGCATCAACGTTGGAGACGTTGGATTTGTCAGGGGAAGTGGCACTTTTGATTTTCTGTTCAACATTTGTCCGTCACAGAACGCATTCATCAATCCACCCAACCTTCCGGATGGTTTCTCTCTCGAAACACCCGATCATTCGGCAACAACTGTCCTGGAACCACTTCCGAAGAACACTTGCTTGTTCCAAACTCCCATCACGAAAACCAGGTGGGTCTCTTTTTACGCTTTCATTGTGTCCATCTTATCTATTATGTAGATCCGGCGAATACACATGCGAAGGTTCTGAGGGGGCAGTACTCGAACTCCCTAAAGGTGCTGTCCAAAGCGAAGCGACGAATGCACGTCCCTTTGCAAGGCTCGCCGCGCGTCATGGAGTGCAATGGTACGAGTACACGATGAACCGAGGCAGAGATATTTCGAACGGATCGTTATATCTCATCACGTCCGTGACAAAGTGCGCTCAATGGGGCATTGCCGTTTTTGACCGGCCATGCACTCCAGGGCAAGGTTTGAAGTTTGATAAAAAAAGATCCCTTCCCTTTGGCAAGTCAACTCCGAAATATCGTTGGAAGGGTTCAAATACATTTCCTAACAAGGTTTCTAACCATGACCAAGAGGATGCCGCAAATCAGTGTGTTTTCGTACGAGGTTACAAGATCATGATTCGCCAAGATATATTCGACAATCTCTGTAATGATCAACCTCGCAGATCCAATTCAGCAAATCCTTCTTCATTACCCCAAGCAGGAGGTAGCACTATGACGCGACAGCCGGCGACGCGCATCAGGGGTGGCGCAGGGCCCGACCCCGCCTCAAGACTAGCTGGTGTAGGCCTATTGCCTCGGACTACTGTGGGGCAATCGGACGAGGAAGTTGTCTTACATCCCAATTTCAACTCAACTCTAGTGCGTGGTGCTCTCTCTTCGTTGACTCCTAGTAATTATTTTTGTCCTTAGGTTCATCCCTCGGATCTAATCAATGCTGCACTTCTGAATCAGGTTAGACCGCGATTTTGTAACCAAGGCTGACAAATTGACATCTAAGCTGAACCTTGCCAGAACCCGGATGCTAAAGTTGCGCTAATACATGATGATGTCTGGTGCAATTTATTGCGCGAGGTATGTTTTTCTTACTCCGCCGTCATCAGTCGTGAATCTGATCATGTAATCACCGATAGAATTTCCCGAAACTCAATTATACGGCATTGATTAACATCGCCCGATCATACATCAACACAGTTGAATTTGGTATGCAACCCTACTTGCTAAAAGCTTCCAAACTTATTCTCTACATTACAATCATCTTTCAGACTGCGTCTCTTTAGAAAAGTAAGTTGTTCAAAGCTGTTTGATTAGGGCCGGCTGACCTCAGCCTGGACGCTAACGCTGAACTAGAATTTCTGGCGCAAACAATGTTCTCGAAGAGAACGGCCATCTACTTGAAGGAACCAGGACTCCGGCTCTCCAGGGGCCTCTTACATCTGGTGACGGCCATACCCCTGTACCTGCTACGATCTCCCTGACCTTTCCACGCGAGCTTGTTGAACGCATTCTCCTCTTGCTTGACACGAAATCTATACTGCGATGCAGGCTTGTCAGCAGAGAGTTCAACGCGATCATTCAATCTTCCACATTGGTGCAATATTATCTGACTTGTAGAGCTGCTGGCGTCATTGACAACCCCCAATCACCGCTTTCTTACGCTGAACGCCTCGAGGCGCTCAAAAAGCGAGAGGAAGCGTGGACGAAGCTAACGCCCGTGTTTGAGACAACAATCACTAACGCCATTGATCAACCGTCGACGTTGTACGAATTGACAGCAGGAAATTATTTCACTAGTGACAAAATTCGGAAAGATCTATATTATTGTCGTCTCCCTTCATCCCCTCAAGACAATCCGGAATGGTTCAGGATTCCAGGCCATGGCCTTGGACAAAGCGGGTCTGGGTTTATCTGTGTAAATGGGCTGGCTATCTATGAACATGACCTGGTAGTCAACGTTATCTCGTGCGCATATTTGATCTTTCAATCTCGCCACTAGGAAATAATGAACGGATATTTATAGTTCTGAAGTTCGAAATCAGGCGGACATGCAAGGATCTATCGACTTGGTTCTTCTCAAGTTTTCAACGGGAGAGTATCACCCACACGCTCGTCATTCCCTAATCCACGTCCAGAGATCAGCTTCAGCTCGACCTTATATAACCGTCAGAATTGTAGGCGATAATCTTGCTTTGGTCCTCCACGATGAAGATGGCAGCAAACTATTCATATTTGACTGGAAAACCGGCCACAAGCGACTAGTAAGCTATCCTCTCAACCTTTCCTCTCTTGTAATCATTATAACCAATTTTAGCAACACAAAGCAACTGAGGACGCATACGAAAGCTCAGTTCCCGTCTTTGTCTCTCCAGGACTGCTCCTCGTCCCCAACCGCGTCCTATCCCACTTCGAAGTTTGGCACCTCTTCCCTTCCTATCCTAATCCTCCTGTCCAGATTCTCTCCCTCCAACTCCCCATCGTCTCAGTCAATTACTCCATCGTCCATATCCGTTGCCATGGAGAATTCACTCCATTTCTCCACTCCATGCCATACTTCCCGCCACGGCCTTTCTTCCTCTCGCCTGAGAACTCCATCATCGTCGTCAACGTCCTTATCGAATCTTTCATAGGAGGTCCAAGTGCATACAAACTCATCATGCACCGCAACACGTTACTCGATATGATACAAAAATGGACATCGCCTTCACTTCTTGAACAACAAGGACGTCTACTAACATGGTTGACGAACGAGGTTACCGTGGACAAAGTTGCTGATCCGGATGATGGATCAGTTAGACTTGGTGCACAGTCAGAGTTGGTGTCGACGATGCCACATCTGGGATCCTCTCCACGACATCGTGACTCTTCGACTCTTGCGGCTTCTCCAATTTCTCTTACATCACACATATCCGCCCACTCTAGTTTTTCATTTATTCCTTCATCGTCAGCCTCCTCTAGAGCCCGATGCGACATCCGCCAAGTCGGATGGGCAGATTGGGGTCCCCCCATTTCTCGATGGTTGCAAGTAGACGGCACTTATACGTGGTGGATCAACCATTCCGCTGGCCAAAGATGCTTGTTTTCGGACCCTAATCGACGTGATAAGAGGAAATGTATGGTTGCCGTAGCGGATTTTAATCTGCATAATGTTAAGAGAAATGCGGAGATGATGGCGCAACTCAGAGGAAGGGAAGGTGAGGATAGCGGTGGTAATGGCAACAACGGAGAGGGAAAGAAGGAAGAAAACGATGAAGAATTGGAAAGACTGGAGCATGAGGGCGTGTTTTCGCAAGAAGTCTATATGGGGTTGAAGTGTGTGGTCCACCACGCGCCGGGCGAGTATGATTTTGATGTAGTGTTGATGGATGAGGAGAGATTGTTGGGGTTGAAGGTGAGCACCCGAAAATGACATCGATTTTTTTTCCTGATAGAGGTTGAACTTGAATCAGTTTGACAGCGAGACCAGGACAGAAAGCACCACGGTTCTCTATTTTGGTTAAGAATGAATAATTTGTATTTTTTTTCGGGTGTATCATCAATTGTTAACTGTCATTTGTACGCGATAATAGAGCGAGGCTCACCTCGATAACTCACGAACAAAGTATTAGCTCCTCAGCATGGTCGCGGTTATTTTGGCCCTTGGTGCCCGTCTGAGCACTGAGCACTACTTTTCTGCCAAAACGCCGCCATTGGTGTTAACCCGAGGTGTTGATGTGGCCTACCTCAATGCACTGAAGCTTACTGCAAGTTCATTTATTTTATTCAATCCCTACTACATCATCGCTGAATCCGGAATACTGTACTAGTACTGAGTCATGCTGACGTCTGTGTTCTTATGCAGAGCCTTCTAGTTGTTCGTACGTCGTGCAATTATACGCCATTAACTTTTCTTCACTTATACTATACGTTTGCACCAAGTATAATGTCTAATCATTCAGACAACGATCTCTCACCGAGCAAATGTGATCGGACGAAGCATAGTATTCTTGCGGGCACTGGCAGGGAGCTGGCATGACACTCGAAAGCGCCAGGTCATTCACTTCAACAAAAAAAACCGCTTTGCAACGACTCGGAGACCGTGCCTTTTTCTGTTCCTAACTAAACTTTTCAACTCCAGGCCAGTGATTGTGGTTTGAGGAAATGTTCAAGCGTACAGTTGACTTCGTCCGCTGTACTCCATATGTAACGCTCTTGCCAGACAACTGTCTTGAGCTGTCGTTTTGGGTTGAGAATATGAATCGTCGCTCGTCCTGTCATAGGACGTACCTACTACTACTGGCGCTCGATCGAAGAGTTGGACTGTATGCGCATTTTTTCTCTCCGTGCGACCTCGTCCCGGATAAGAGTATACCAGTGTTTGCTCACCTCCGCTGCTACGGCCAATGTGCTGAAATCGTCAATAAATCCCAAGATGCGGAATGCCACTTCTGTGGGTAAATGATAGAGGAAATCACGTCTGAGCAGAGCCGAGATTGAATTGGAGATATGAATCAACTCGTCTGGAGTGCACGATTTGAGGACGTCAAAGAGGAATTGACGTCTTGCAGGAGAATCGTGTGGTGGAATCGTGTATGCCAACGGAGATGAGTTTGAAGGATGCGTGCGCGGTGTGAGTATACGCAGGTATTCCCATGATCGACCACATGGAACCGGCGATGACTCGGGTCTTGAGGTGCAAGGAGTGTGATACGTCTTGCACTGCATTTGCGTGTGGGTCGTGATAACGCCCAACATTAGTCCTGAGATCTATGAGACTTGTGCTTGTGCATTGACTGTAATAAACAAGTAAACCTACGATGAAATAATTGTGGTCAGTTGAGGTGAATACGGAACAGAGAGAAGTGCTTGCAGTGATACATGAAGCAGCCTGCAGGAAGCCACGTTCTGTCCCTTGTGGGCTCGCGCTCGAATGAATTGATCAATACAAAAGGAAAGAGCATGTACACACGAAGGATATCAGCCTCGTGTATGTGACCTAACGCCGGCGGGTTATCTACATGACTGATTCCGACCCACCAGATACAGACAGCCTGAGGGACCGTGAGCAACTGTCAACCTTATATCACTTTGGTCACTCGCCACAACGCATGACTGAACAAATCCATAGTCATAGCACGTTATAAATGTCTGTCCACTCAGTGAAAGATACAGGTAAAACGTACAGGAGACCGCGATGTACACGAAAACGTCAACGTTAGCCTTCGTCCGCCTGACCTTCAACCTCCATTTGGGCTCCATTCCACCAAGCCACGGGACCAAGACCTTGCTCTGCTATCGAGCACTGCCAACAACGTCGATAAGAGAATTAAACACGAAATAGCCAAAATGTCTTACAATAAGCACAAACGGTGCCCTCTTCGGCTCATGCTTAATCACCACACCGTCTTGTGCTTTGGGCGGGCCGGGTTCATAATCATAGAATTCATCAGCTTCAACCCGTACACGGATAACTTCACTTTGGTCGATGTACATTCGGTCCGTAAGTGGCGTGTCCAGCATTTCGTGAGCAGTTGTCAGGGCGGAGTCCGGTAGCCAGAAGTGCGCGCGCTCATTTGGATCGCTGTCGTGATAGAAAAACGGATGAGATGACGAATTAAATCAAGTACGGGGAGCGCCACTGACAAAGCGCTAGGTTGTGGCAGATACGCTGATGGAATGTATATGTCATCGAAAAAACCCAGTGTGACTGGATTAAAGGAATTTAAGCAAAGACCCGCGTCGTTGAGGGGGGATGGCTCACGTCGAATACCATCTTCGTCAGATGACTTCACCTTCGCCACGATAACTTCTGACGTGAACGGTCGAAACACGACGATTCTGAAAACCACTAACGTTTTTCAGCCTCTTCCACCACGATAAAAGATACGGTACGGACCCTTGTACCACAAGAACCCATCGCCGTACCTCACTTTACCCTCGCCAACTTCAGCCAAGTCAAAAACACAAACGCATAGCCCGACATCGAGCAGGACCCTATTCGCGTACTTTTTGTTGATTTCAGCGATGAGAGCCTGTTCTGCTGGTACGCCAAAGTTGGAAGGATGTATGGGTATTGTGTCCTACGCAAGCTTGAGTCTTTTAGAACCGACGTACGGAAATATACTTACCTTGATGATGGACAAGCAGAACATTTTTTCCCCCGTTTTTCTTGTATTTTTACTCGAATCTCATTGGTCAGAATTATCTTATCTAGGAACAAAATTTCCCGAAAGGGAGATAAAATCACGTGGTCTGCAACCCTGTTTCTCCGCAAATTTGAATTCAGGTTTTTGTTCGTCTTTTTCTTAAGCAATTGGCGTCAATGGCGAACGCACCGTCGACGAGGTCCAAGCCAGCTCCAAAATATTGGCATCACCTTGCAGGTGGGGGGTAAGTGTACCGTGTTCAGTAGTGCCCAAATTGCTAATAAGCGCGACAGTCTAGCCGGCATGTGTGGTGCAGTTGTCACTGCACCGTTTGACGTCGTCAAGACGCGGTTGCAGTCTGACTTGTTCCAGCAGAAGATAGTAGGAGCGGATGTTGGCGTCTTGAGAGCGGGAGCGAACGGCACAGCGACTGTCGTGGCTAGTGCCCCCCACGTTGGTAACCCTTTCCGGCATTTCGCAGAGACGGGTCATATTTTACGGTACGACACCCTTAGTGTTAGCTTCTATACACCATTGACACACTGGCTGCGTGACACAGAGACATCTACCGGACTGAATCCTTTCGCGCGTTGTTTAAAGGTCTCGGTCCAAATCTCGTTGGCATCATCCCCGCTCGAGGAATCAACTTTTTCACATACGGAAACGGCAAGGCAGTCATAGCTGATCGCTATAACAATGGGCAGGAAAACTCACTGGTTCATCTAACTGCTGCCGCATTGGCGGGGATCGTCACAGGGACATGTACGAACCCGATCTGGGTAGTCAAAACGAGACTACAGCTCAGTGTGGCTGCTGCTACACAGGCCGATGGAAAGGCACGGACAGAGCGCATGTTAGGTGGAAGCTGGCGCACAGTCAAACAGATCATGCGGGAAGAAGGTTTTCGAGGGTTTTACAAAGGTCTCAGTGCGAGTTACCTTGGTGTCGCGGAAGGCACTATCCAATGGGTGCTCTACGAGCAGTCCAAAAAGTTCAATGCACACTCGGAAGGCGGCGAGGACCTTTTACAGTGGTTTGTCGCGTTGGCGACCGGAGGAGGAGCAGCCAAGTTAGTCGCTAGCCTTGCCACCTACCCTCACGAAGTGCTGCGGACGCGGCTGAGGCAACCAAGAGTCAATGGGGCTCTGAAATACACTGGACTTTTGCAAACATTTAGACTGGTTCTCAAAGAAGAAGGCGCGCGGGCTCTGTACGGGGGTCTGTCAGCACATCTGTTGCGAGTCGTCCCAAACGCGGCGGTGATGTTCACGATATACGAAGGCGTGTTGAAGTGGTGTGGGGATAATGACGGCCGAAGATAACTTTCTTCCCCGCATTTATCAGCGTCCTCGTTCGTTCATCATCCATCCTCCACCCTGTCGGCCCCGCCTGCCTTGCCGTTCTTATGCCTATCAGCTTACCATATATCCTTATAATCATTCAATTCTGGCGATACAACCTCAACCCCCCTTCCGAACTTCTTCGGATGCATGCATGCAGACCTTGACCCTTGACCCTTGACCAAGGTCGTCAACTGCGCAGCTGTGGGTGTCTACGTGGCCCAAACGCCATTTCGTACACTTGCCCACTGCTCAAAGTGAAGAAAACTACTACATAGTCATTCCGACCTCCCCATGCGCTAACGTTATATCTATCATTAGACCTCCGCTTATAGCAACTCAGCCCCCTCTCCATCTGCTTAAAATGTCGTCGTCGTTGTCCCGTATACGCAAGCTTTGAATATTTAAAATGCCTTTCTAGAACACATGTATAATTGCATAGAAACACAAGCGTTAATTCATGATGCATAATTAACCAACCGTATTCCTAGCTCCGAAGTAGATGTATCTGCCTACCAAAGCACTGTTTGCTGTTCGAAACGTGAGTTGTTGTAAACTAATGCGTAGCTTCGGAGCTCGGAGGAAGAAGGAAATGGGTGCAGCGTAATCACTATCCGCAAAAATGCACTCCCGTAGCTTGCTCCAAGGGGGATTGAGTCTAAGAAAATATTGAGTTGCGGCGACATTTGTATCCTCACTTATGCTATAACAAGGAATAAATTCAATTCTCTTCTTTCAGTTCATATATAGCCTTCTCTTGTTGAAAACTTTAGGAACATTGAACTACTAATTCACCAACGTACAAGTACACGAAATAAATATATGTCATTCTGTATATACATCATATATATTTCGTGCTTTTAGTTCGATCTCATATAAATGAGTCTTAAGCCCGGGGCCCACGACAAGGGAAGCACGATCCCCCGGGGAAAAGGCCCAATTACTAAGTCCAGGGTTGAAATACCCCAGCGGGACACCGCCACGGGCCCGTGATGCGAGCGTAAACGGAACTTGAGCCAGATTCCGTCTCAGACCGCCGCACATCAACTCCTTCGACCACGGATGCGGTCTGTCCATCGGCGCTACAGGTCGTCCAGTCGTGTCTTCTGTCGCCAGTTGCCATCCCCGTGCCATGTTGTTGATACCTAGAAGGGAAAAAGTTTGGAAAAAAAGTCAGCCACGTCTGAACGAAGAAAAGGAGAAAAATACCGGAAAGCCGCCAGCCATTTAATGGCTGGCGGCGTTAACATGGGTGTGCCAGTCGAACGGACAGTTCGTTGCGATACACTCCATGGGGATCGTTGCCGGCCTGAGAAGGGTCTTGACTGTGTTGGTGTGTTTGAAAGGTGGCGGAACGAACCGAATGGCAGGACGGCGACCTAGCTTTATCGTTAGTTCCTTGACACGGCATAGGGGCAGGTCCTCGTCGCCGGGATCACAGGAATCCTTGGGGCTGGCACGCTGCTTGACTCGAGGAACACGCCTGAGGGTCGAAGGGCCAGTGGTGAGGGAAGACGACGCCATTTCCATGAGTTTCGCAATAGGAATGTCGTCGTCGCCACCGAAATCCTCCACGTCAACATCGTTCAAGGTGTAGGTGGTGTTAGGGGAGAAGAACACGTCGACCGACCTTTTGGGTTTGGAGACGTCCTTGACCTTGATGGGGCTTTGAACCGGGTTGGCCCATGGATTGACAGCCCTAGGACAAAAGAAAACGTCAGCGTGTTGACGGACCTTAACGGACCTTTTTTGTTCGGGAGTATTGAATTGGAGGGTAGCCAGAGGTTGACGACCAGCGTCGAACATGGCAGGAGCGGAAGGGGTGGAAGAGGTGTAGGGAGTGGTAGCAATGATAGCGCTCATGATTATTATGTGCGTGGTAAGATGGGGGTTGTTCTGAAGGAAGGAGAACGGTTCCGGACGGGTTTTTAACGATTGTCATGGGTGTCAGCCTCCTAACTTGCTGCGATAGGAGGACTAGGGGCTCTCGAATTGATCGAGAAATAAACAAACATGCATCGGATGGTTTGTTGGATAACGCTATTGGATATAAAGTCTTGCGATGTAATTGAAGTTGTAAATTGCTCGGACTCGGAGAACGTGTGGTATCTGCTGTAGTTAACATTATGATACTAGAGATATGCTGAAAATTGCAAATATTAATTACAGGCTCCGCTACAGGAAGAATCAACGATCGACTTACTTAGGGGCCCGCTTGATCATACTGGAAATAGGAGGACGTCCTATAGTTCGTTAGACACGGTGTTTATTGAAGTTATTCACCATGTGCGCTAAGTGATGATACTTAAGTAGAACATCGAGTGTTTTGGAAGTACAGGAAGCAAAATAGCAGGCCTTGCGTCTCATGCGCAAGTTGTGTACACTGGCTCGTCGCCGGCAACATCATGTTGAAGCTGTTGAAGATCGACCCGGTGACAAATAAAAACAAATAACGCGTCCACAACACCCACCGTGTTTCATGATGCATGTGATAGATAATGGCGAGTACAAATGATGTCAATAGAGTCCGAGAGTATCGTGCAATGCCGCGTACACGGTGGTTGCAGCAGTGAAGGAAAAAAGGACTAAGTAATGCCCTTTCTTGCCTGCTATTTCGTTGCATCAACAAAACGTCAATTTGGTGGCGAAGTTTTTTCCGTTTTCTGGTTTTCGCATATCTGTGCGGACAGTTCACTAGCAACCTTGCGCCCCGACTAAATCGCCTTGATCTGTTATCCGTTTGTGACGATGGCTATCAATTGAACATGAAATATGAAAAGTCACACGGGTCTCATGGCAGTCCACTGCGGGCATAACAAACCTAAACCTAACACGTTCCCTTCATGCAGTAAGCCAGTCTACACAAATTTGGCAGAAACACTTAACACTCACACTTGTTGGATAGAGTCGCTGAACAAATGTCTTATCAGGTACCTCTGGACATCGCAGAGATTATCATCGATTATGCCGCGGAGGACGTAACGACTCTAAAGAACCTTACTTTAACGTGTCACGATTTTTGCATGTTAGGTCAAGCACACATATTCTCCACAGTCCTATTGGATGGAAGCGCCAAGCGAGATAGGCTAATCTTTTTTGAAGATTTGTTGAATGGCGACCGTGGACAGATCATAGCAGGATATATCAAGAAACTCTACTTACTCTTTTGCGATGATTGGTTTGCTGAGGAAGAGGACGAGGAAGAGGAAGAGGAAGACATGAACTTGACGCATAAACTTGAATATGGAGAGACGGATTACTCGGAACAAGAACTAGAACAATTTTCCGAATTTTGGAGCATGGCCGAAAATAATACCTCAGAGCTCGCCTTCGGTACCATGATCGAATTCATCGCAGCACACGCCAGGCTTCTCCGTTGCATCCACATTGGCCCATTTTCCGAAGTACATCTCGACTGGCATGATATTTCTCACGACGTGCGCAACGCCATCACGCACCTTCTCGTTTGCGCGGAAGAGATTGCCCTCGAGGGTTTTGTGAATATACCAATCACTCTATTTCAGACTCTGCTGAATGTCAAGTCTCTTGACGTTGCGCATATCATTCCATCGCTCTCGTCCTACGCTCCGCGGCGTCCGCCTCCTCCTTCTATTCCTTCACCCACGTCATTAGCCATTCATCCTGGCATCAACGGATCTTCAATCGATCCAGAGGATATGTGGGACATGACGAGTTTCCTTCGAAACATGACTTTCGGGACGCTTTTGGACTTCTCTAATCTCACCACACTGTATCTCCATCTGCTAGATGATCCTAACAAATACGTTACGATAAAAAAACTTCTCGGGTTGTGTGCAAAGAGTCTACGCACTCTCAGATTGTATATCTGGGAAGGTCACAACTGTACGTCCCACCAACCCGCTCCGGTCTCTTTAGGTTTGCATAATGCTTGCCAGATGATAACAACGCGATCGTCTTTAGCCAACTTCCTGCTCTTCAATCTCTCACTCTTGTCACTGATCTCTCGGGTGTCAGATCTTCAATGAAATACCTATCCGAAGCTATCAACACTATTGGCACACAGCAGCTCAACGACCTTAGGCTTGCTATCGATAAAGAAAACAGATTACGCGACTGGACCATGGAATTGAATCGTGTGCTGGACTTGAGCCCCGACCCTTGGGAGGCTCTTCTCCAAACGAAAATTTCTCAAATGTTAGGCGAAAGTAATGTTCGTATATCATTTGAATTGCCACCGTTCCCACTTCATCCCCACGGCTTGCAACCCGAAATGGTGTTTGCCGCTATCGATGAGATATTCAACGTAGACGACATGGCAATTGCCTTCAAAAGACGCTTGACATTTGCTATACGGGAAGGCAAGTATTGGCGCTCGTACTAAAGCAGGTTAACACATAATCGAATTGCACCCATTAGTCTCAATCAAAAACGCCTTTACGTTGCGCACTGAGGAAGAGATTCTGTCAGCAAGTGTATCTACTCCTAAACCACTACTGTTTGGAAACAGTCCACATTACGAGTGGAATATGTTCGTTGATGACACAGAAGGTCCTGTTGAGGGTGACGATGAAATGATCCTGGAGTGAATGATCAGTCGTGTACCGTGTTGTAATCCCCGTTCCGATCACCCTTGAAGGGTTTACAGGCACGATTCCTTGCTCCTGCACAAGGTGATCCGTAATACACCATATGTCGTTTAGTTCCTAGTTCCAAGAGTCAATGATATATGTATCTCGTCTATGGGAACCAATAAGTGTATAATCCGATAGAATTTGCTGTGCCCCTGATGGTTTTTGTTTTTGTTTGGTTCTGCATGATGGATATCTCTCTAACGGCTGGCGATTGATGGGTTGAGCAGCTTAAAAGTTCGCATTTGGAGTAAGCAAATTTCCAAAGCCAGTGAACAGGGAAACGTTGTCCGCATGGTCAATACCCTGTCCAGTCTTGGACAAGGCTAAGTTCCTTCTCCCGCGCTTGATGAAAGAGAAAGCCTAAATAGACCGGGAAATGCAGAATCTGGACTTGTCTAAGATAGCAGACTGGCCTGATGGTCCAATGGAGAGTTCGCCGCAGTTTTAGGGATGTAGCAGTGGGACGAATCATCAGATGGCTGCCGACGGGAGCGGAGGTGGAGATTCGTTCTTGTGTTCTGTGACTGAAGCCGGGGATGATGACTCAAGTTCAGGAGGAGGCGAAGATGTTGGTATGCAGTGATTCGCGTTCACTCGCAACCGGAAATCCATAATCAGAGCCGTTTGACTCCCCATGAGACTCATGTAGAGATTCCAATATCGCCGCAAATTGATCGCCATTCCAGGGTATGACCACCTCCTCGTCATATGGGAAAGTACAGGTGGATGGTAGGAAGCAACTGCATTGACAGAAATGTGTGGGGTAGGATTGCTGGAAAACATCCCAAGGGCGCACTTTGGTCAGGGTCTAAGTATTGGGTGGTTTCTGGCGAAACTCTGGAGACTGCGTTGTTTGAGGGTTTGGGCAACAAATGGTTGCATTAGGGTGTATCTGATGCAGACACGAGAATCATACTGAATGTGTTTTCAGCTCCAGGGAATGAGATGCAGTGATGAACGGATGCGGAAAATCCATATTTGGCTTGATACGCAACTTGGATGCCGCACTCACAAGTGAACGTGTCTTGTCCCTTACTTCAAGGGATATCCTTTGCCTTGAGATATAACAACAGCCTCTAGCCCGAGCGGCACTTCGTCCAAAGGAGCATTGTCATAGTATCAAGGTTATCCATTTCACTGAGAACGGTGATACGCTGGGGGCATTGCTTTGATGACTGGGGGCCGGGACGCCTTACATTCAAAATTTGAAGAATTTCTGGCAGCATCTTTTCCCTTGATGGTTATCCTCTGATTCTGGTTCCCGGTCGACGACTTGCAATGGTCCATGCCAGTGGTGGCTGTGCCAATTCCCGAACAGTCCGAGCTTCACCAACAACCGCCACGCATTCAATGATGTGCAGTGATAGAAACTCGGAAAAATGAATGCATGAGTATACATAAATACATTGAATCTACGAGCCGAATCCACACCACCATTATCCGCTACACCTAAAAAAGTACGAAAGCAAAGGAAGAACAAACGACATCGATGAAAGAAAGGTGTAGGCTTGTAGCAAGTAAGGAAGGTACCGCGGTAGCGTATGAAAAGTTGATCCATCCAAAAGGACCCGGGGTGATCCAAAAAAGGTAGCCCAAGTCACTCCCGGTGTCTCACCTTCACAGCAACAACGGGCGATCCTTCATGTCTCTTTGGGCTTCATGCTCCAGATCTCCATGACGGTATTGCCTGCCCTCCTGCACATGACCGCGCAAGTCTCCTTTCCAAATGCAACCTTCCACACACTATCACTGGGATCACTCAGTTCCCTGACGTGATTGCCAGTTTGAGTCTCAAACAGTCGCACGCGTCCATCGTTCCCGCCTGTCACCAAGAAGTTATTGTCAAACTGCAATGAGGTAACAGACGAGTCGTGGGCAGCAATGCGGTGCAAGACGGCATAGTTGGATAGGGAGAAGGTGATCACCCGCCCATCAGACCCTCCTGTTGCGAGGATGGTGGGAGAAAGTTGAAGCTGGCAGACGAGGGCAGTGTGACCCTGCAACAGTGCAAGACATTGCCTTGAAGGGATAGATTAAGGATAAGTAAATAGGGCGCTTAATGATATGATACTTACCCTGTGTTTGCATCCCACACTCGGACCGCAGTATCCAACGCTCCAGATGCGATCCTCACTCCATCAAATGCTACGGAATAGATTTGGTGGAAGTGACCCTTCAACACATGCAAGCATTCCCCGGTGTCGATGTTCCACAGCTAAGAACACGGAAACGGCATTAGATGATGGGACTGTTGAACAGAGCGGAGAGCTTACTCGGCAAGTGTGATCGTAACTACCGCTTACAACTTTATTGCCGTGAACATCCAGGCAGCGCACGCTTTGGGTATGACCTTCGAGCACACGAAGCATCTTTCCGCGTTGGATGTCCCAAACACGCAACGTTGAATCGCGAGAACCGGTTACTGCTATGGGTCGGTTGTTCAACACGCGGATACAGCGGATGGTAGACGTGTGGCCGGATAATTCATAGATGCACAAGCTAGAAAGACAGATATCTCAACATTAATTCGCCAGTGATCGAAAAGAATGACACTTACCCAGACTCGACATCCCATACGCGCAGTACCTTGTCACACCCAACACTAACGACGATAGCGTTAGGTTGACCCCATCCCTTGGAGGCGTATGACTGGTCTCCACCAGAGAAACCAGTAGGGCCGCTCTGAGAGGGGGGCAGGGCCCGTGCACCTTCGGCTGTGCTGTCTAATCCGAGGGCGTGACGCAAATGGGGAGGGACAGTGTGTTCAAGTGCTGGATGCGAGCTACCAGAGCCGTCAATGTCCAGGGTCGCGAGCCTGGCATTAAGGTCGCGAATCCTAGGGTTGGAATTCTTGCGGCCACTCTTGGGTTCCTGCTCTTCCCCTGCATAAGTAACAAGATGTCCACCGCGGCTGACGAGACAGACACCCCAGACACCAGCGTCGTGTCCAACAAGTGTTTTGTGTAAAACACCAGTCTCGGCACTGAACACGTGGATTCTAGAATTGGCTAATCCAACGACTACCCATTCCTTGTCGATTGCAAGCGAGGTTATGACTCCGCTATCAGGGGTGACAATTGGCATTCTGTGAGATCGAAGCAAATGGCCTCCGCGTCTCCAATTCATCACTATTCCATGAATATCAGTCCGAGGGTCTCCAATGGGAAAGTAAGAGATTTACTTGTCATGTATGAGAGTTTGAAGTGCTGGTAATTTGTCGCTAACTTTGGCTTAGCAGTATCCAATGGCCGATCTAGAGCCTTGGGGCCGATTGTACTAGGGCTTGAGCTCCAGGGTATTTCCTTTCCCGGCAATAATGGTGTCTTCTTTATCTCAGGTTCATCTTGGGGGAAGTCGTCGAACCCATACCAGATACACATCCTCTTCCATACATATTCATCATGCATGAGCCTGTTCCAATACTTGCTCACTTGGGCTGCACGGCCAAGGGCACGAGGGTCATCAATGAACCCTAGGATATGGATGGCGATCTCTGGTGGCAGTGAACAGAGGAAATCCCGTTTGAGCCGTGGAGCGATCGAAGTAGATATGTAGAGCAACTCCGAGGGAGTGCATGACTTGAGGACGTTAAAGAGGAACTGACGCCTAGCTGAAGAGTCGGGCGGTGGTATGGGATAACCTAGCGGGACAGATGGCCCGTCGTGATTCCCTGACCGCTCTGACCGGCCATACGGCCCAGGCGAGGGTGCTGGCGTGGGGGGAGAAGTGATTTGGACGTAGTAAGTGGGGGAGGAGGCGTCCAGCATGCTTAGCATCGAATGTTGGGAAGGATATTGTCGCGATGAATCAGACATAGGGATTATATGAGATTCAACGCGTTCTTAATCGGTGTCGTTGGGCAGTATGAGTAATGTGAGACTGCCTTAAAATATGACGTTAGTGAAGAATGAGAGAACAAAAGGAGAAGGTTTTATACGTGCCACGCCGTGTGCTTGTGCTTTTTGTATGTATTCTGGATTCAGAGGTTCCGTTGTCTTGGTAAGGACTGCTGATATTAATGGCACCTGCTTTGATGAAGAGCGTGGCGTAAAGGGTTGACGGTGAAGCCTTGAGGCACGAGGTGGCAGGAAGTTCTTTGACCAGTCTAGCGGAGGAGTGGTGATGCCGTCTCCGCGCGCTGGGAGTCAAATAAGCCCAAACTGTCAGTCTCTCATTTTCTGGTGTCGCAGCTTCAGATCTTCAGACTTCATTACTTCACTGTGCTGGAGAGACATGGTTTTGGTTGATTGTGACTGCCTGGTGCTCTTCTGAAATCTTGCCCCCCCGATCTGGTGGATTATGGAGACCCAAATGGCAGATATGTAAACGAGATCAAAGGTGGGTCCCAGCTCTCGCCTAGAAAGCTGTGCATCAGCCTTGAGGCTTAAGGAAGCAGAATTCACGAGCTTCTCGGTTCTGTATTTACATCGATTACTATAGGGGAATCATTGTTTCTTGGAAGAATTCTGAAAAGAACCCCAAAACGTGACCGCAACCAGTGGAACACCCGGACTCGAGACATTGTTCGAACGTGCTCGATTTTGACATTTCTCGTCTTAACTGGCTGGTCTTAGCGCTAGTCTCACTGTTGTGCACTGAAGAAACAAGATTCTTTCCTCACTACTGTGATTCATCTGGCTGTGATTAAACAATCCAGTCAACACTAGACGCAGATCCGCAGATCCACGGTGATTAACAGAAGACTCTCTTGGGTGTAATTAAAAAACACGGCTGTGTTGAAGAAGAAATGAATAGCCTCAATGGAACCATGAGCTCGTCCAGGCTCACGTCGAGTCAGATTCTGAAGGCTTTGCTCTTAACCAAAGGTTCCGCCGGCTACACGGTAGGCATCAATGCATCACTTCTCATGGAGCCCGGGCAGCATGTCCACAGGCAGTGTCAGGCACCAATGATGAGTAAAATAGATATGCACGTTCTAGGGCGTTTACTTTCCATTTCATCACAACATGCCATCAGACCAGGTATGTGCTTTCAATCGTTCACAGTTTCACATGAAACTCACAGTCGGCAGTGTGATCCCAGAACACAATGGTCGCTCCCGGGCCTCGAAGAAAGATCGGTTACTGCATGATCTCTATACCTGCTGCGCATGGAAGTTATCAAGCGTATAAGCTACTTGCTATTCATTCTCGGAGCTGTGTTCTGGGCGCTTGCTAACCACGTTCTATGTAAGTGAACACGATACATCCGGTGTGTTTGATCACCGATAGACCCGAATTCATGTCATTTCTGCCAGTTGAGCTTCACGTGCATTGTTTGATTCATCATGAGACTACCATGATACAAACACGCTGCACTTTGCTCATTTCACCCATTTTTGGTCCAAGCTCATGAACTTTAGCTACGCCGCATTCATTCCAGCTCTCTTGAAAGTATTTAAGCCAATTTTATTTAAGCTTATCCTCTATACTCCTTGTCTCTATCATGGCCCTCGTTCCTCGCAAACGACCGAAAAATCATGTCTTGTCGCCCAAAGCAAGCTCAGGAACATCCATCCTGCTGGTCTCCGACTTCTCCGCAATGCAGAAGGAACGTGTTGGCTAGGCCGCCAGCCTCAACTCAAGCGCTCAAACGACACTTACCACAAATGGTCATATGATTTTGGGAGATGCCTTAGTTGGTGGCACTGGTGCGTGACCTTCACACCTGAGTCTCGTGCATTCGATGTGCAAGAAGGCAAATACACAAGATTCGTATCACGCTCTAATAGCATGCCTCGGAATCTCGCACGAACCGCGAAAACACCAATTCACCGCTCGATGGATTCTGATAAGCGCAGTTCCATAGTCGAGAAGGCTCGTGGTACAACAGAATTTTTTCACTACCCGCATTAGTAACTACATGATTATTATGGTGAACGGCACACGACAAATGCAAAGGCTAATCCATTCAGTTGTCGATCCTTACTACTAACCTTAGGTTTTAGGCTTCTTTCAACCCATCGGCACGAATGAAGATGAGACTCACGCCTTGTGATGGTCAAGTAGACCATTTCAGTACTAGAAGCTGGTGGCTCACTGTATTTAGCACCGCCTGAGTTCCATGACCTTCTGGAACGATTCCAAGAGGCGCAGCTAAATGATTCTCAGGCATGCCGCTGTGTTTATGAAGCACTAGAACAAAACGCCCGACTCTCACGAACAGCAGAATGTACATCTTGATGCAAGTGGAGCCTGTGATGAAACAGAGAGTACATCGTTGCCAGATGTGAGAAATTTGATGCCATGCTGCTTCCTTATGAGATGATTGATCATGGTCCAGGCATGCACCTGTCTATCCAAGACGATAAGGAGTTCCCATATATGACAGTAGGGGCAGATTCTTTGACCACGTTCTTGACAAAATGAACGTGTCTTGCTGAATGACTAATGATTCTCCACCGATGCGCAGCACATTCAAAGGAATTGATTGTTCGAACTCACTATCATCAGCCAAGCGCTGGCAATCGAGTCTTGGTGCGACTATCACGCATTGACGGCACCCAACCGCGGCAGGGGAGAAACATCCATGTACTCGACACTCGACGTTCAGTTCAAATTGGCGATTGTCATGGATCAGTCACGACATCCCCATCAGCTCCCTGATCTACCAATACAGCAGCATGGATGGTTCAATGCGAATAACCCACTGATACGGCACTAACATTACGCG
Source organism: Amanita muscaria Koide BX008 (assembly GCA_000827485.1). NCBI lineage: Eukaryota > Fungi > Basidiomycota > Agaricomycetes > Agaricales > Amanitaceae > Amanita > Amanita muscaria. Next base: position 75,370 of record KN818275.1, on the reverse strand, counting down.
TCAAAGATGGGCGCCTCGATCAACCCCAAATCACCATCACGGACTTTCATGGGACGCTTGTGAAATCTTTCAGGCCGCTTCTACATCACGTTCAGGTTGGCGGCGGTGATACTCGTCCCCCTTTTGTCATGCGGCTATTTATCGTAGAAAAGGGCCGAGATTGGATCCCGTGTTCGTTTCCAGCTTCTTTTGGCATCTCGTCAGCTGTCGCGATGTGTGCCTCATTGCTTCCTTAAATTAGCCCTCCGGAACCAGTTGATTCCGTCTCGGTTAGTCATATACTCATTCCGAACTCACCGCAGAAGGGTTTTCACTACCATAATTCTTATTGTTCTGAGAAATCTGTCCGGGACTGTTAGTAACCTCGCTCAACTGAACAAAGGGCCATACCATGTTACTCACGCGATTGGTCTAACTTTGGCCATGAGTTCAAGCACTGCCGTCGATCTCCCCTAGGACCAGGTATCTTTTCTCTGGTAAGCGCGCGCTGCTTGATGGTCGTTCAGGCTAAACATAACACTGCCGAGAGAGAGGAGGCGGCGTTTCTTGAGGATGTAACTAGGATTAAGGAGTCACCATAATCAAACCACATTGCCCTCTTGCTGATGGATCCCGTAATCAGGAGGCGGCGTTTCTAGTTAGGGAACTACTATCGTTGGAAGTTCACAGGCTGACTGGACCTTGATAATGATATCACGTTGACGCTCGCTACAAGTATGCCGAGCGCGATAAGGTATTGTACATCTTTTCCATGGTTGATGCTTTGAGCAGTACTGTACAATCGGCGGCCGCCTGAGAACCTTGTCCCTGTAACAACCGCCAGCTTCAACACGAGAAAGGCGGCGGTGTTATACCTGGAGTCGTACTACTTAACTAAGTAACTTGAAGCAGTCAACATATCCGTCATCATAGAACCAAACCTATTGTCGCAATAGCTTGTTCAGCTGTTTGTTGCGTAGTATTGAGTTCATTTGGTAAAAACACTTACTTCCTGAATCTTGCGAGCGATTCTGCTGCCCAAATCATGGCGGGACTTGGGCGCTTGCTGGCAACCCTGGCGGCGCTGCTCAGGGTCAATGATTACATAATGCGTTTTTCATTGAAACCCTTTTAACTCAACACTTACACCAGACCATGGTTCCTCCATTGCTACTAGTACTACTGGATCAAAGTCAATTTTTTTGCTCTCGCCGATTCGCAGGTGAGCGCTTGAGCTCGAGGGTATCACAGCATAAAGTTAACCCAAGGAGGTTCTAAAAAGAATTCCACAGCATAGTAACCCCATTCGTTAACGATGTAACACTGATGTCCCCAAGTGCTCTCGTAAAAGAACCACTGCACCGCATAGAATGGCTTTGTTCTTCTACCCCCGCTCTTTCATCTTCACTATTCGGTCGCATCTCAATTATCACTGTCAGAGCCTAGGATTGACAGGGATAAGTTCATGGCGTCGATATCAGGCTCAATAGATCCCAGCAGCTCCCTCGCTGTCCTCATAGACACCATTGTCAAATCTTTCAAGCCCCTCTATACCACCCTTATAGTGGCATGTATCTGGTCTGCAATGCTTGTCCCGCTTTTCGTTGTGCTCTTGTTCTTCTCGAACAAAGAACTTAGGAGGAAACCAGTGTTTTTCGGGAACATATTTGCAATATGTCTGGGGATTGTGCTGGCGGGACTTGTTGTGGGATTGTTGGTGAGTATTGGTTCTCTGAGATTAACAGATCACTGACTTTTATCTAAGATGTCAGTCCTTTTGAATCCGCTCGTCCCTCCAAGCAGACCCCTTTACGTCACTTTTGCAACTTTCATGGCCTTCAGTCCCCTCCTAGTCGAATCCGTTCTTCTCATAAGAGTGTGGGCCGTATTTCCCTTCCGAACCACTCCACGCCTCACCTTTTTCGCAATTTTCACGGTCATTGTTCTCCTCAAGATAGCACGGGTTTCCAATGCGATCGTCTACCTCGTGAATCTTACTAATCGGGTGAACGACGACGAGAACACGCTGTTATTACTCCAGCACACCTGGACACAATTCCCAAACTATAAGATCGAGTGGTTTTTGCAGGTCGCGGAGAATACGATTACGTCTGCATTATTCCTCTTCAAGCTCAACCGAGGACGAGGAATCGGAACGCGGATGGCAGGATCGCATTGGAGTTCCACACTGGAAGCCCTTTTTTGGATCGCGTTGTCCAATTTCGTCATTCCTGTCATTCTGAGCATCGTCGAACTCATCGTTATTTGGTTGTCGACAGACATATTTAATGTCGTCCCAATCTTCCTCGTCAATCTGTACGTCGAAATCATCGGAGTGCTTTTAGCGACGGTCTGGGCGGCGGGCACGACATGGCAAGACAATCACAAGTCGAGTAGAAGTGGGCCGCAGGTGTTCACGACAGTGAATATGGACACTGGTACTGACGCGCCAACGTCGCGGAATAACTCCGGACAAGACAAATGAAATTATAACGATATCTGCAACGCAATCTATTCTATTCTAAGTACAGATTCCCCGATACCGGAGATTTCTGGGCTATGGACATGCCTAGCTACATATTTGTGCTATAAGTAGTCCACTTTCCGCAGAAAATTGTTATTAATTCTAGAAAGCTTAAGCACACGCCAAGATTCTGCGGCCGACTTACTTCACAGTTTGTTTCTAGTGAACCAACTCCCGAACCTTAATTGAAATCCTTGAACGCGTCAGTATATCATCGATGCTCCAAACTCGGTCGAAAAGTTTACAGACATTGATGTAAGCGTGCGACCTGAAAAACTCATGAAGCTCATGGAACCCCCACTTCCTCGCAAGAGTCTGTCTGTCAATTACATAATGCGTACAAACAACCCTACTTCCTCCGTCTAACTGAACCAAAGTCAAATTTTTGCTCTCGCTGATTCGCAGGTGAGCGCTTGAGCTCGCAGCATAAATTTAACCCAAAGATGTTCTAAAAAAGATTTACAGCATAGTAACCCATGATCATCCGTTATACTGATGTCCCCAGGTAGTGTATCGGCGCGAAACGGGTGCTGTCCGAGTTGTACAAGAACCGGTGCATCACATAGAATGGCTTTGTTCTTCTACCCCCGCTCTTCCATTTACACTACTCGGTCGCATATCAATTACCACTGTCAGAGCCTAGGATTGACAGGGATAAGCTCATGGCGTCGGTATCAGGCGCAATAGATCCCAGCACCTCTGTCCTCATAGACACCATTGCCGGAAATTTCAAGCCCCTCTATACCACCGTTATAGTGGCATGCATCTGGTCTGCAATGCTTGTCCCGCTTTTCGTTGTGCTCTTGTTCTTCTCGAACAAAGAACTCAGGAGGAAACCAGTATTTTTCGGGAACATATTTGCAATATGTCTCGGGATTGTGCTGGCAGGAGTTGTTATGGGATTGTTGGTGAGTATTGGTTCTCTGAGATTAACAGATCACTGACTTTTATCTCCGAAGGTGTCAATCCTTTCGAATCCGCTCGCCCCGCCTAGCAGACCTCTTCGGGTCACTTTTGCGATTTTCATCGCCTTCAGTTCTCTCCTAGTCGAATCCGTTCTTCTCATAAGGGTGTGGGCCGTATTTCCCTTCCGCACCACTCCACGCCTCACCTTTTTCGCGATTTTCACGGTCATTGCCCTCTTGAAGATAGCACGGATTTCCAATGCGATTGTCTACGTCGTGAATCTTACTAATCTACTGAACGAGTCCGAGGACGCACTATTATCGCAAAGCTGGACACAATTCCCAAACTATAAGATCGAGTGGTTTTTGCAGGTCGCGGAGAATACAACTACGTCTGCATTATTCCTCTTCAAGCTCAACCGAGGACGAGGAATCGGAATGCGGATGGCAGGATCGCACTGGAGTTCCACACTGGAAGCCCTTTTTTGGATCGCGTTGTCCAATTTCGTCATTCCTGTCATTCTGAGCATCGTCGAGCTCCTCGTTATTTGGTTGTCGACAGACATATTTAATGTCGTCCCAATCTTCCTCGTCAATCTGTATGTCGAAATCATCGGAGTGCTTTTAGCGACGGTCTGGGCGGCGGGAACGAGAGGGCAAGACAATCACAAGTCGAGTAGAAGTGGGCCGCAGGTGTTCACGACAGTGAACATGGACACTGGTATTGACACGCCAACGTCGCGGGATAACTCAGTCCACTTGTACCCTCTTTAGCAGAATATCGTTATACCTTCGCGATGAAAGACTTCATATACAACTAGTAGATGTATGATCATTCCAAAGCTCAGAGAAAGCTTTCTAGAAGGTCGGCTGGAACACTTGATTCGAAGCACACGTCAATATTACGTTGCCGACTTGATTTGAACCAACTTCTAAGCCTGAATGTTTGTCTTGAACGTATCAGTATATCGTCGATGCGCCAAACTCAGATATTTTGGAGCCTATCATACACTGTAGCCCAAATCCTTCGTTTCTGTTCGTCCATACAATGGGAGCATTAATTTCGGAAGTGCAAAAACCTTGTCCTTTGTTGCTTTTGCAAACAACAGCGCAATGCATGAGCTTTAACCCAACGGTCTCGACGACGACTAACCATGTGAAAACAATTCCATTGGTTTCAGATCGTTGAGTATAGAATGAGCCTTACAGTGACGTCTTTCCCGATCGTCTAGACGTAAGTCAACCGATGGAGGGCGCATTTAAGACATGCGCGAAACATGTAATTCTGCATGGCGTCCGCACTCTTGAAACTCACATATGTGCACGAATATGCTTGTTCGTGGTTGTATCCTTCACCCCAAAAATCACAAAATCCGATAAAGATCGGAGTGCTGTCTACAGCGTCTATCAACCCGGCTTCGAGTGAGATCGATCGTTGACAGTATCCCCTGGCTAACAAAGTCTAGTCATCTATCCAGCGCAATCTCATCCAGAGGTTGAGCTGTATGCCATTGCGTCTAGGGAAAAGAAAAAAGCACAGCAATACAAGGAGAGATATAAATTCACAACATCTTACGGCAGCTATGAGGAACTTCTCGGCGATCCAGAAGTCGACCTCGTCTACATCGCCGCTCCAAACGGGCTACATTTCCAATGGGCTTGCAATGCGCTCGATGCCGGTAAACATGTTCTGGTTGAGAAGCCATTCACATCAAACGGGGAAGAAGCTGAAATGCTAGTCCGTAAAGCCGAAGAAACAGGGAAATTCTGCATGGAGGCGATGCATTGGCAGTTCCATCCGGCCGCGCACAAGTTTAGGCAGATCCTAGACCAACATGTTACGAACAGCGGGAGAGGATCCGACGAGAGGTTTGCACAGAGCCATGACGGAAAGTTTGGAAGAATCATCATGACCAAGTCGGATATGACGGTGACGCCTGCGATTAGGAAGACCGACGTTCGTTGGAGGTGGGATATGTCCGGAGGGAGTTTGATGGATTTGGCGTACGTGGTTTCCTTTACCAGGTATGCGTTGAGGGAGAGGATGCCAGAAGATGTGGTGTATGCGCACGCGAAGCCGAGCAAGCAGGATTTAAGGATTGACAAGTCTATGGAGGCCAGGTTGAAGTACAGCTGCCCCGAAGACGAAGGGGGTGAAAAAGGTGAAAGAGTCCAGGTTTACAGCGATATCCACACGGACTTGGCAAGAGATTGGATGCTGGGCATAGTCCCACGGTTATGGGAGCTTCCGTACATCGAGGTGGAAACGGAGCGGGCGGAGATACACTTCTACAATCCGTTCTTGCCGCATTTGTATCATTGCATTGCGGTGAGGGACAAGGCCAACGGGACGACGACGTACGAAAATCTGTACAAGGGTGGGCCGATCTGGGGCGATAGAGGCGAAACGCACTGGGCGACGTATAGGTACCAGTTGGAAGCAGTTGTGGATATGTTGAGAGGCAGAGAGGCGCCTTGGTGGATTAGCGGTCAGGACAGCATTGAGGAGATGAAGACGATAGATATGGTGTACAAGCAGAGCGGGTTCCCTGCGAGGTCGACAGTGAGTACCTCAGCGCAGACGCAGACGCCGTCGAAGTCAGGTAGCTAGAGTCGGTTAAGCGTGTCTTCACCTTTCTTCCCACACTGCCAATTCTCTTATCAGCGTGCAGACCCGTCCTCACTTCCTACAACCGTACTAGCTACAGCTCTCGTGATATACACTCTTATAGTTCCCATTGTTATCTAAATAAAGTCAATATAGATTGACACGAGGCGCCATCAACCATATCAAGCCACCTTTGCAGCCCTACCCGGAAATTTTCCTACCCCTAGTTTGTTCTCAAACCATGACCACCCCGAGTTTCGTTGAGGTTAGTTGGTCAGAGATTTGTTGTTACTTCTCAATTTCAAGCGTACCTGATCATGAGAACAGGCTACCGACGCCAGTCTAGCGTATATATGTCTTGGAGGCTTTGTCGTTGCGGTGACTATCCTCCATCCTGTGCCTTGCCATCATGACGATCTTACTCCTATTTTCAGTTCTCTATGATGTCCCTCATCGCCCGTGAAAAAGTCCTCTTCAACTCTCTCGCTCTCCTTCTCGCCGTCTTACTCATACCTCATCTGCCAGTTGTACATTAACGAAGTCATCCTGGGCACGGCATTTGGCGTTCTCATGGGCCCACACGTCGCCAACGTATTCAACCCACGTTCATGGACTCAATCGCCCCTTGTGCTCGATCGGATCACCTTGGAAGTTACACGGATCACGCTCGCCACGGGCCTATTCGCAATCGGAGTCGAACTACCAAAAAGTTACATGTACGACCATGCCAAATCTCTACTGACCATGGTTGTGCCAACCATGGCCATAGGATGGTTGATTGTATCCGGGTTGCTGAAAGCTCTCTTTCCCAAACTAGGACTCCTCGCTTGTCTCGCAATCGCAAGCTGCTTGACACCAACAGATCCCATCATCAGCGCAGCAATTGTTGGAGGAGAATTCGCAACGCGACATGTTCCCGAGAATCTGAGACTGCTTATCTCAGCGGAAAGCGCTGCAAATGACGGGCTGGCCTATCCGTTTCTGACATTCGCCATTTACTTGATAGTGGACACAACGGCGAAGGATGGTGTAAAAGATTGGGTGTTAATCGGGATTCTGTGTGCGTTTTATTGCTTTCTCGCTTCAGATGTGGATTAAATGGTTTCATTAGATCAAGTGGTTATGGGAACAGTAATAGGCGCCTTGTTAGGCTACGGATTCTCAAAATTCATGAAGGTCGCACATAGAATGGGTTGGATCGATCGTCAATCCTATGTTGCACAGTACCTTGCTTTGTCCATCTTTACCGCTGGGCTTGTCAGCACGATAGGAAGCGACGATTTGCTTGCTGCATTTGCTGCTGGTGCGTCTTTTAGGTTGCTTGATCAAATCTTTCACTCAACGTCGTACCTAGGAAGTGCCATTTCATGGGACGGCGACTTCAACGAACGCACGAAAGGCGAACTGTTCGGAACCGTCATCGACCTCGTACTCAACTGTGGATGCTTCATCTACATTGGCGCCTGGATCCCGTTCGAGACCTTTAACATGCCCGAGTTGGGCATCACGCCCTGGCGTCTTTCACTTCTTTGCATTGGAATTCTAGCCCTCCGGCGGATCCCTGCGTTGCTAATTCTGTACAAGTGGATTCCAGAGATCCGGGACTGGAAGGAAGCACTCTTTACGGGTCATTTTGGTCCTATGGGTGTCGGAGCGGTATTTGTTTCAACGCTGGCAGTTCACAAATTACCAGTGCCCACGTATCCCCCCGAGACTCAAGAGGATCTGCTAGCATTGACGTTACAACCTATTGTAACGTTCGTAGTCTTGGGTTCTATTATCATCCGTAAGACCTGTCCCTCCCTTCGTTGTGTTTCCTTTCTCATTTGGTTGTACGAAAAGATGGACTTTCTATCCCATTTTTCAACATGGGAAGAAACATGAAAACGCGCACGTTGACATTTGCTAGGACCATCACAACACATGGAACAGCGACCCGATTCGGTGCCCCGGAATGGCTCAACCAAATTTCGGCAGGATTTAAGCCTCCCATGACAAATCCAGAGGTCGTTCCGGCACCTCAACCGGACGACCGGCACATCCAGGTTCATGTGGAGTCTGCAGACGATGAGGCAACTGTTGAAGCATCGCTCACGGACTCTGATACCAAGTCGCTACCAGGAGAGAGTGTCTATTCGCACAATTCTACTGGAATAGTCGATACAGATATCCACACTGGCACAGCGTCGGGCGTAAGGTTACCGGGTGGAGCGTTGACTGGCATTCAGGAACTACCATTACCATTAAACTCGAATGGTTCGAATCCCTCCATTCAGACTGTACATAGAAGTCAGGTCAACGTTGCTTCTTATGAATGACGATGGCCGAGCGTGGGCCGACCTCGCTGTTGGTCAACGTTATCGAGAAATTTTGAAAGCGGGGACAGAGGGCTATATCGGATAGCCATGAATCTTGTACTTAGACAGAATACTACGAGCGTTTTTAGCTCACATTTCGCACCATTTTCAGTGTTTGGAACCTGCTAATTTGCCGTTCAAACAAAACGTGAATCAAAAATGGACGAATGAGGAAATTCACACACCCACTGCAGGTACTCAAATATATCGGGAACGTCTGAACAACTTTCTGCGTAGGGATTGAACGTAAGTAGCCCACTGCAGCACTGAGATAAAAGTTGCTATCAACTGTCATCATTAGCAATATGATACCAAGGCGGCCAATGAGTTAGGCTGTCTCAAGAAGATAGACTTACATGGCTGTCTTTGTCCATCTTTTAATATGGGGAAAGGCAAGATGGTAGAGGTAGGCGTCAAAAACTGGACGAAGATACACAAATGAGTACGCCATACAGCAACCAATTGATAAGATTGCCGGAGGTCTGCGGCAACACTGACTCAACTGGTACGTTGGGTAGTGAAACACTCACCACGAAGGCTATCGTTACCTCTCGGCTTGCCAGGTCCCAGGTGCCATAGGAGAGAGGATGAACTTGAATAAGGACAAGGATCCTGTTCTTCTTTATACACTGCTGTGCACGTCCTATATATTACGGCGGCTGTGACATTGTGATTTATTGCGTCTGCCGCACTCGCCTAGCCACTCCAGCCACCACGTCCACCAATAAATCACGGTGACTGGCGGGCACAGCAATGATCAGAAGAAAATGAGAGGACTTCATAATACCAAATTTCCGGTGGACAATTTGTTGACAAGAATATCGACTAGCTCAAGAATTCCAGGGACTGCAGGGGCCCGATTGAAGCCGTGAGGATACTTCGGACATGACTTCATGTACTATCAGTCTATCAGCGCGATCGATGTTTCCCTATTGAGGCCAATAGAGGCACGTGACAATTAAAATATTAACTACTTTTACTTGTGATGATAAGCCCGTTGATTGCGCGGTCAAAGAAGCCATACCACGCCGGTCCAATATATATAGATGGACACGAGGCGCCATATCAAGCCTTTGCACCAGCGGCGCTACTCGGAAATTTTCCTATTCTCAAACCATGACCTCCAGTCAGCCTGTTCGGAGTCTTGTTGAGGTTAGTTGGTCAGAGATTTCACTTTCTAGCGTACTGACCATGACAACAGGCTACCGACCCCAGTCTAGCATATATATGTCTTGGAGGCTTTGTCGTTGCGGTATGTAAACTATCCTCCATCCGACAGTGCCTTGATCTTACGGGCCCATTTGCAGTACTCTATGATGTCCCTTGTCGCCCGTGAAAAAGTCCTCTTCAACTCTCTCGCTCTCCTTCTCGCCATCTGACTCATGCCCCATCTGCCAGTTGTACATCAACGAAGTCATCCTGGGCACGGGATATGGAGTTCTCATGGGCCCACACGTCGCCAACGTGTTTAACCCACGTTCATGGACTCAATCGTCCCTTATGCTCGATCGGATAACCTTGGAAGTTACACGCATCACCCTCGCCACGGGCCTATTCGCAATCGGGGTCGAACTGCCAAAAAGTTACATGTACGACCATGCCAAATCTCTATTGACCATGGTCGTCCCAACCATGGCCATAGGGTGGTTGATTGTATCCGGGTTGCTGAAGGCTCTCTTTCCCAAACTAGAACTCCTCGCTTGTCTCGCGATCGCAAGCTGCTTGACACCAACAGACCCCATCATTAGCGCAGCAATTGTTGGAGGAGAATTCGCAACACGACATGTTCCTGAGAATCTGAGACACCTCATCTCCGCGGAAAGCGCTGCAAATGACGGGCTGGCCTATCCGTTTCTGACTTTCGCCATTTACTTGATAGTGGACACAACGGCAAAGGATGGTGTAAAAGATTGGGTGTTAATCGGGATTCTGTGTACGTTGTATGACTCTCTTGCTTCGGATATGAGCTAAACGGTTTCATTAGATCAAGTGGTGATGGGAACAGTAATAGGCGCCTTGTTAGGTTACGGATTCTCAAAATTCATGAAGGTCGCACATAGAATGGGTTGGATCGATCGTCAATCCTATGTTGCGCAGTACCTTGCTTTGTCCATCTTTACCGCTGGACTCGTCAGCACGATAGGAAGCGACGATCTGCTAGCTGCATTTGCTGCTGGTGCGTCTTTTCAGTTGCTTGATGCAAATATTTCACTCAACGTCGTACTTAGGATGTGCCATTTCATGGGACGGTGACTTTAAAGAACGCACTAAAGGAGAACTGTTTGGAACCGTCATTGACCTCGTACTCAACTGTGGATGCTTCATCTATATTGGAGCCTGGCTCCCGTTCGAGACCTTTAACATGCCCGAGTTGGGCATCACGCCCTGGCGTCTTTCACTTCTCTGCGTTGGGATTCTAGTCCTCCGGCGGATCCCTGCGTTGCTAATTCTGTACAAGTGGATTCCAGAGATCCAAAACTGGAAAGAAGCACTCTTTACCGGTCATTTTGGTCCTATGGGTGTCGGAGCGGTATTTGTTTCAACGCTGGCAGTTCACAAGTTGCCAGTGCCCACGTATCCCCCCGAGACTCAAGAAGATCTGCTAGCATTGACGTTACAACCTATCGTAACGTTCGTAGTCTTGGGCTCTATTATCATCCGTAAGATCTGTTCCTCCCTTCGTTATATTTCCCTTCTCACTTGGTTGTACGAAAAGATGGACTTTCTATCCCATTTTTCAACATGGGAAGGAACATGAAAACGCGAACATTGACATTTGCTAGGTCCATCACAACACATGGAACGGCGACCCGACTCGGTGCCCCGGAGTGGCTCAACCAAATATCGGCAGGATTTAGGCCTCCCATGACAAATCCGGAGGCCTTTCCGGCACCTCAAGATCCTCAGTCGGACGACCAGCCTAAGAGACACGTCGAGGTGGAGCTTGCAGACGATGAGGAAACCGTTGAAGCATCGCTCACGGACTCTGACACCAAGTCGCTACCAGGAGACAGTGTCTGTTCGCACAACTCTACTAGAATACCCGATACAGATATCCACACTGGCGCAACGACGGGCGCAAAGCCAAGGTTACCTGGCGGAGCATTGACTAGCATTCAGAGACTACCAGTAACCTCGAATGGTTCGAGTCTTTCCATCGAGATTGTACGGAGAAGTCAGGTCGACGTTGCTTCTTATGAATGACGATGGGTGAGCGTGGGCCGCCCTCGCTGTTGATCAACGTTATAGAGAAATTGTATACACCCCGAAAGCGGGAACAGAGGATTGCTTATATCGGATATCCATATATCTTAAACTTGTGCAGAATACTATTTTCAGTGTGTGGAACCTGGGATTGGGAGTAATGTGACAGTCGGCCCCGGATGACTGAGCTCTAAGTATTTAGTATTCAGCAAGAAAATGCAACGGGTGCCAGTTCAAGGGTTCAGTATCACACTTGGGCATGCATGGATTAGTATATAATTGCACGAGATGCAAGCAACTAGAAGGTTCTGCATACTGTAAGAACACAGACGTTAGCACAACTCAGTACAATATTCCGGATTCAGCGATAATGCAGTAAGGGTTGAATAAATAAACTTGAATTAAGCTTCACATTGAGGCCCAGTCAGAAATGGCTCCGTTCTAAGTAGACGTAAACCGCCGGTTCCCTGATTTGAGCGGCCTCTGCGGCACAATGAAAAATGAAAAAGATTTGATAAGTACCTAGTAGTTCTCGATCCGGAGAGGGTAGAGGAAAGCCGACAGCGGAAAGACGCCCGGGAACAAAACTACTTGGAACGGAGTAGCTGTAGGCTGCATCAAACACTAACCAACAGCCTTGAGCGCTTGAGCGGTTAACAATGATGGTTTTTTTGCGGAAAACAGGAGTGCTCAATGCTCAGACGGGCGACAAGGGCGAAAATAATCGTTGATGATACACAGAAAAAAATGATTCGTTCTTAACCAACATAGAGAACCTTCATGCTTTCTACTCTAAGGTCGCCGTCAATCTGATTCGACCTTTATCAGGAAAAAATTCCATGTCATTTCCGGATGCTCACCTTCAACCCCAACAATCTCTCCTCATCCATCAACACTGCATCAAAATCATACTCGCCCGGCGCTTGATAAACCACACACTTCAACCCCATATACACTTCTTCCGAAAACTCGCCTTGATGTTCCAATATTTCCAATTCTTCTTCATTTTCTTTCTTCTTACCCACCCCATTGCTGCTATTACCGCCGTTCTCCTCTCCTTCTCCTCCTCTGGGTTGCGCCATCATCTTCGCATTTCTCCTAACATTATGCAGATTAAAATCCGCTACAGCGATCGTGCATTTCCTCTCGTCATGCGGATGACGGTCCAAAAACACGTATCTTTGACCAGTGGATTGACGGAGCCACAACGGATAAGTTCCGTTTACTTGAAACCATCGAGAAATGGGGGGACCCCAATCTGCCCATTGGACTTGGAAGATGTTGTATCGAGATGTAGACGAGGCTGATTCTGAAGTAATGAATGAAGAACTAGAGTCGGTGGATATTTTTAATGTAGGATAAGTTGGAGCAAGAGTCGGAGAGTCACGAGTTCGTGGAGAGAACCCGGGATGCGGCATGGTCGAAACCGACTCTGACTCTGCGGTAAGTCTAACCGATCCATCATCCGGATCAGCAACTTTATGCACAGTAACCTCGTTTGTCAGCCATGTTGGTAGACCTCCTTGTTGTTCAAGAAGTGAAGGCGATACCCATTTTTGTATCATATCGCGTAACGCGTAGCGGTGCATGATGAGTTTGTATGCACTTTGAACTCCTTGAGGAGAGTGGAGATAGTAGAGCTTCAGGTTGACGATGATGATGGAGTTCTCCGAGGAGGGGAAGAAAGGCCGTGGCGGGAAGTATGGCATGGAGTGGAGAAATGGACTAGGTTCTCCATGGCAATCGAACGTGGTGATGAAGTAATTGTCTGAGACGGCGGGGATTTGGAGGGAGAGAATTTGGAGGGGAAGGTTAGTGTTAGGATGGGAAGGGAGGTGCCAGACTTCCAAATGGGATAGAATGGAGTTGGGGACGAGGAGTAGTTCTGGAGAGACAAAGACGAGATCCGAGTAATGGTATGCGTCCTCGGTTGCTTTGTGTCGCTAGAATCCGTTAGAAAGATTGAAAGAGGGGGAAAGTTGAGAGGATTGCTTACTAGTCGCCTGTGGCCGGTTTTCCAGTCAAATATGAATAATTTGCTGCCATCGTGATCGTGGATGACCAAAGCGAGACTATCGCCTACGATTTTGATGGAAGTATAAGGTTTGGCTAATGTTGATCTCCGAACGTGGAGTAGCTGACGGCGAGCGAGTGGGTGATACTCTCCCGTAGAAAACTTGAGAAGAACCAAGTCGACAGAGTGCCGTTGTATGCCTGCCTGATTCCTAATTTCCGAACTAGTAATATCCATCCATTAATTCTTGGTGGCGAGATTGAAAGATTAGATATGCGTACGAGATAACGTTGACTACGAGGTCATGTTCATAGACAGCCATACCAATCTCAAGGATAAATCCAGACCAGCGTTTTCCAGGACCATGACCTGGAATCCTGAGCCATTGCGGATTGTCTTGAGGGGATGAAGGGAGAAGACAATAATACAAATCTTTCCAACTTTTATCAAGAATGAAATAATTCCCTGCTGACAAGTCGTAAAACGTTGACGATTCATACTCAATGACTTTAATTGTCGTCTCAAACACGGGTTTTAGCTTCTTCCACGCATCTTCCCGCCTTTTGAGCGCTTCGAGGCGTTCGCCGTAAGAAAGCGGTGATTGGGGGTTATCAATGACACCAGCAGCTTTACAAGCCAGATAGTATTGGACCAATGTGGAAGATTGAATGATGGCGTTGAACTCTCTGTTGACGAGCTTGCATTTCAGTATAGATCTGGTGTCAAGCAAGAGTAGAATGTGTTCCACAAGCTCGCGTGGAAGAGTCAGGGAGATTGCAGCAGGTATAGGGGTATAGTCGTCATCAGGTTGGGTAAGAGGTGCCTGGAGAGCCGGAGTTCGGGTTCCTTGAAGTGCATGACTACTCTCTTCGAGAGCGTTGCTTGGATCAGAAATTCTATTTCAGAGTTCAGTTTGAGGTCAGCCTGCCATAATCAAACAGCTTGGAACAACTTACTTTTCTAACGAGACGCATTCTGGAAGATGATTGTAATGTAGAAAATAAGTTAGAAAGCTTTTGGCGAGAAAAGTTGCATACCCGCTTGTCCAGCTCCCGTCGGCACTGCAGAATGACTATTCTGATGGAAGTTCAGCACGGTCTCGCGCGCGGTGTTGCTGAATTCATTTCTTCCTGCTTGATCTATGGGAGCATTGTGTAACATCGCGGCCAAGGGATCAGGAGCAGCAGGAGATGTGATTTGTGAATCCATGTCGCTTGGAAGTGGGACGGTGAAGGACAGATGTAGAAGGAACTTCAGGCGCCTAACGGCCATCACCAGTATACAGTAGTGCCGATTTAGATTTGGACGATGAGGCGATTGTTTTCACTGTGGTCCACCGTCCATGATGGCAAATGTATTCTGAATACAAAATTATGAATCAACGGATAGCAAGTTGATGATCTATTGTGGGCGGGACCGATAGCAAAATCGTAGAGAGGAATTGAATGGAGAGTTCATGCCTACGTTCCGGCCCGGAGCCACGAGCCGGGCCGTTACAGCAAATCGGCCCGTGCCTACACCTGGCTCGGCTTTCATACAATCGGCGAAGCCGGTCCACGTTTTTCCATCGCCTCAACCCGAGACCCAGCGACCTCAATCGCCTTCCCTATGATAGAACGGAGAAATCCAGCCAAGACTAAACTACCCCCCCCCTTCCCCTTGTCTCTCGTTTGAGTAGGTGTTAGGACAGTTTCGTAGGAATCAAAGTCTACTTGGTCGGTTTCTACGCGGACTTGAAAAAATCTCGAGGCACTAGTTGCTCTTTCAGGGATCTCATTGACAATCTTGACTAGATGGCAAGAGATATGCCAAGAGAATGGAATGCTGTGCATGTAAAAGAGAACATTGCTTGCCCCTCAGTACCCCGTACTCATATCTGCAAGCACAAAGGTGTCTTGTACCGGTTGCTCCGGTAAAAGACGATTTCCTCATGTGACCTGGACATCCGCATCATTGCAGCCTTTATTTTCTGCACGGGCTCTATGTTGCGATACCTGTTTATTCATTCGCTGGCTCCTATTTTGCCTCGTGTCAGCGGTGCAGGGGATACCGGTGGGCAGATTCGCTCAAGCTATACGACTCATACGAACACTCGCATGACGATCGCATTACCAATTCTCACAGCTCATTTACTTTCCATTTTACTCGGACCTTGTGTGATCCCTCGACGTGGTATATAGCGTTAGGTTGTATCGTGCCGGCTACTATACATGTGAAGAATAGCTGTAAATATAGTGAGGTTAAATAAAAGGTATAAAAACAGCCTGAGTCAGCCGCGTGGATTGCTGCCTGGCCGTAGAAGGATAATGCGCCCGTCCTCGCAACCCAACGCAATCATGGAACGTCCCTTGGCCCACTTATTTACATTAAGCTCCCGGGAAATCCACAGCACAGGTACAGGGTCGTCATGTTGAGAAAACAATGCCCTAAGCTGTCCGCACTCCATGTTCACCCAGACTGGGACTCCATGCCAAAGTGGCATGTTGGGCAGCTGGATAAGATGCTCGATCGTTGTTTCCTGCATGACTTGGTTGACAAGGTTGAATGTAAGAAAACTGTCGCTGTGGTCGTCGGTGTAGAGATGCACTACGAGGTGCAAATTGTCGGGTAGGAATGCCATCGCGTGAATACTTCGGCCGGAAACATCGAATGTAGCAATAGTTCTACGCCCTGTGACATCGAACACAATGATCCGCTGAGGGGTGGTACTATCAGACACGGCGGCCCGGTGGGAGAAGTGGATTTCAGTGGGGGCAGTGGGGGCAGTGTCCCTGGCAGCGGCAACAAGAAGAGCACCATTAGCCGAAAAGGACAAGGGCATTTCATAGGATCCCTTGAGAGTATATATACGAGTCAGCGTTTTGCGATCCCACAAAGAGATGCCATTCTCAACCACAGCAACCAGCACACTGTTTGAGACCTCCACACCATATAAGAGACCAAGTTGATAGGGGAGAGCCCCATATAGCGTCCCATCTTCGCCTATCCACATATTGATAGTACCTTCAGATGACCCAGAAGCAAACTGCTCGCCATCAGGGCTGAATGCAAGTGTAGTTACCGCGGCTGAGTGTCTCTCAGTAGCCACCCATTGTTTTTCAAGGCGATATGTCTCCCACAGCTCGATTGTACCATTGTCAAACCCGCAGGCGACTCGTGAACAATTCGGGGACAAAGCCAATGCAGTGAGCCGGCGGTTACTTGTTTGTTTATTTGAGGAAGGACTGGATGCCTCGATGCCTCCGAGATCCCATAGGTATACTCTACCATCACTGTTCCCAGCAGCAAGACGAGAGGAGTTTGGTGAGAACGCCATCGGTGATCCAGTCCATCCGATGAATGGAAATGAAGAAATGAAGGAGCGGCTTTTAACGTTGTAGATATTCATACCATATTGGGTCGTGATTGCAAGTGTATCGTCCGGTGCGAAGGCCACTGACAACGGATAGAGATCTGGGATCCCAAAGAGTGGCAGGAGGTCATTGTTCCCGCTCCACAACTCCACCTTGTGGGGAAATTCCTCCAGGACTCCGATTGCAAGGAGAGATCCATCAGTAGAGATCGCCAGAGGATGACAACCATCGGTTTTGGCAGTTCCAACAAGACCACCGTCTTCACAACTCCACAGACTCAGACCACCATTTGTCCGCAAAGAGGCGATTCGAGAACCATCACGCGAGAATGCAACGTGCTCTGATCCGCAATCCAAATCGGCAACGAGTCTCCCATCGATCCCGTCCCGGAGCTTGACAATGCCGTTGGCTGACGAATAGGCGAGTCTGGCACCAGTGGCAGAGAACTGGGGACAACCCAAACCATAAAGATTGTTTTTATAGCTTCCTACCAATCTGCCATTCTGACTGTCCCACAGACAAACAGTCCCGTCAGATAGTATTGCGGCGATCCGGCTACTCTCGGACGATATCGCCACTTGGAAAATCTCCACCTGAGTTGTGAAGGAAGCGCCTTGTTCGGTACCGTCCACATTGTATAATGTTATGATATCGTCTTTGAATGAAGCGACTGTAGAAAAGTTGTTGGCAATCGCAAAGCCGCTGCCTCTGATCGTGGAAATAGGCGTGCCACTGGTTCCGTCCCAGACTTTCAACACCCCTTTGATCCCGTCGCTTTCTTTACTCCGAGAAGCAAACATGGCGTTGTCGAGTGAAAATTGAACATTATCAACCCAACCTCCGTGATTTGAGTAGGCAACAACGGCATCCCACTCATCCAGCCCACTAATGACATCGCAGATGATAGGTAATCCCCCTTTGATATATCGACGGTATAAGAGGCATTCTGTTGGTGCGAACAGCAGTGCTGAATAATACGTATGAAGCGCTGATCGTTTGATGGTGTCATAGAACTTTGAAATGAACCGTAGTCCGTCAGACAGAAATTGATGCAAATCTGAAGACGTCGGCTTCTATCCAAGGACGTAAGTTTCCTACTTGAGATCTAATGTGATCGCAACCATACCAAAAATTTCAGGACACGACAAATAGCACGGTGAGCCGCGTTCAGCTCCCCAACCAAGCTTAGTGCTTCAAGCCAATGCAACATGCGTCGATCTGCAAACACTTCCAATTCCTTCATGAGATCGGGGTCTTCAATGTTTGCCAGCTCAAGATGATTAACCCAATGTATGCATGCATATCGCAGCTGTAGTGGTATCCTCTCCTGTAGCTGTTCGTCCTTTATCCCATCTTTTGCAAATCCATCTTGATTGTCCATGAATCGAGCCATATAACCGAGACCCAAGATATTATACTTGAGATGCTGTTCCATTATCTGGAAGCAGCGTGTCGCAATCTGCGTATGGCGTATCTTGGGTTCAATGCGGAGATTGACGTCCTGGCAGTGCTTCGAGTCCGAAATGTAATCTGGAAACGATTTATGGTAGATGTGTGGAATATCATCGCTACCGAGCCATATGACAGACTGTAGTTTGCGGACCACTATACGGATTTGCTTAACGCCCACTTTCAAGAGATCCGCGAGGGCTGCGACGGGGAGAGGTGTTTGAATGAGCATGAGGGTGCCAACAACAGCTTGGTAACGTTCTACCAAAGCTGCGTCATCGCAATTAGCCGGTACAGCATTCCTGAGTATAATGGTATAGAAGTGAGATAGATCCTTGAAGGGGGCGCGACCGTGAGAAGAGGCATGAAGCAGCTGCTGCATCTGAGCCGCAGGATCAGAAACAAACCTGTCCAAAATGTACCGTACAGCTGTCGAAGCGATAATGAAGAGCTTTCCAGAAACTCGAACGAGAGCCCCAATCTGCATCTCGCTAGCGTACCAATCTTCTTCTGGGTCTTGCAATCGCTCTCTGACCTGTTCCAGAGAGAGGCTATGCTGGAGGTAAAGCCGAATATCACTATCAACGACCTTATCCTCGATGTCTTGTAGGCGGAAAATCCTATGGCCGCCCTGACTGCAGAGAAGGTGATCAAAATGTGACTGAGGACGAGTAGTCAAGATGACGTTGAATGACGGCAAGTCTCGAACCAATTGGGTCAGCATCTTAAGAACGGTCCTTCCATCTTCTTCATCACATTCATCTAATGCATCAACAACAATAAGTATTGGGCGAACGCGTGACTGAACGACGTTCCGCAGTGGCACCAATATAAGAGCTTCGAGTTGTTCTTCAGGATCTTTCGTTGTTGCTGCAGATCCACGCTTTGTGAGCAAAGCGTTGCCGATTGCCTGGGAAAATGTTTCACTATAGAGGCAAAGCTGGTAAGCAATTGCAGTGAAGAACATTTTGGCATTCTTCCGGTCGCTTTCGTCCCGTGAGAAGAAAAAGGAGGCGCCCAGGAGGCCAAGCTCGTCTGCTCGCGCTGCAATCGTGTAGGCGACGGTAGATTTTCCGATGCCAGCCAGTCCAGATAACACATACATCCTGGTCTCATCTGTGCCGCTGACCCAATCCGCCATCTCTTGCAGAAGGGCTTCTCTCGTGCCTTTGAAGCATGGTCCAATCTTTTTCTTGTTTTGGTAGTCACCATAAGCAGCTTGTGGGCGTGGTAGAGTTATGATCGACTGGTTCTAATGCGAAAGTTGAAAAAATTGTAATATCGTGATCAAGGAACACATACTAGTGAATGTTTCCTTATGATATCGTCGATATCCGGCAGCTTGAACGCGCTGGCGTTCGATATATGATCCCTGATCTGTGTGTCGGTTCAGGCCACGGTCTAGACAGACATCCTGCGCTATGATTTCGACGTACCACATCTCTTTCCGCTTCAGAATATCGCCCATCTAAAACGAACGTGAGCTTGGTCCCTTTGTGACGAATCACTATGCCTTACCACCGAACTGAAAGATTACGGCATCCCCATCATGAACTTCATACAAAATCGCGTGACCACCAATTTTGACGTTCTTCGCTTCAACGATTGGCATGGCAGACTCAAGGGAACGAGGATATCAGGGTATTGATGCGGCTGAAGAAGGCTTGGGAAAGGGCTTGGCATGAACTACTATATATAGCAGTCGACAGCACAAATCTCAAAAAATCGAAAACCGTAGTGATGTATAATGAGAGATACTAGACGACAAGAGAAGTTGGTTCACTACATATACTACTTAGTAAGAACCAGAGATTTCTTTCACGAAACTCAAGGTTAAGTTCCGATGCAGTGTATAAACTGTGTATTGACATGCTAACTAATCATACAGTACTGTAGTGAGCTTCATCTTTCTTCGCATGGAAGTTTGACCAACTAAGGTGCCCGAACCGCAAGAGCAAGAAGTTTGCCTGCCAGGGAATAGTCAGCTCAAGATATTTCACATGACGCGTTTCACGTTGCTGCTGTTTATAATGCTCGTGGTCATGTATTGCGTCTGCCTGCCATGTAAACCTCAATGTCGCTAAGTATCGGATTCAAAGGAACGAACCCAAAACGAACCAAAGTGCTCAGTTTACCACGCGACCATGAAACTGCTAGTAAATGCCCAGGGACAAACTCAAACCTTTGACCCTGGCACGCTCATCTTCATTCTTCCACAAGCTTTACGCACGGGGTAGCAAATGTCTCTAGAGTTCAATCATAATAAAAAACAAAAGATAGAGCGGCTCCAATTAAAATTAAAATCCATGCAACCGAAGATTATATATAGGTATCGGACGCCTCGAAGTTACAACTCACGCTGTGCTCCCCATATATCTGATCGCAAGGAATAACGTGGCGCCCGCAAGAGATAGTACAATCGCCAAAGCGCCGCCGATGTGCTTCAACATATCGCTTGTTGTGTCATCCGAGCCGTTCACACCGTTGGCGGCGACATCCGCGCGTATACTTTCCGGCCGACTCTTCTTCACCAATTCAGACTTGAGTTGGTTGTTCAGCCCTACGGTGCGTGTCCGCGCATCGCGAGGGTCGAGGAAGGGCTTGTCATTAATGAATCGTACAAATGAGGGGTATTGTTGTTCGTTCCATTGTTCAATCTATGCCAGTGTGAACAAGGTGAAATAAAAAACAATCGAGTAGACTTGCCTTTCCACAAGCTACGGATATCCGAATAAAATTGGGATCTTTTGGGTTTGCTTTTGCGTGTATACGACGCGCATAGTCTCGGAATATCAGACCCACTTCACGTGGATTCGTCGAGCGCATGATCAACTGTTATCCATTTTTGTCAGTTACTCTATCCAGCCTTTTCATTTCATAGATGAACACGTACCTTAGCTGCCTCTGCTTTGCGGATTTTGATATTCCGGAGGAACATATCCGGGTTCATAAAGCACAACTCGAGTGTGGCCAGGGCCATAGTCGCAGGGATAGCACAAAAGTTGAACACCGTTTGGTTTTTCAATACCCGGAGGTAATCCAACGCGTCAACTGCGTGACCCAAGGCATTCAATACCATTCCACTTTGCACCCACGTCGCTCGCGCTTTGATATCTTCCGCCTCAGCGCCTTCTCTGCCCTCCCAAGCACACATATCACGCATCTCGGCGAAGCCATACGCCCCCCAAATTTCGCGAGGCCAGAAGAACCTCTTTTGTTCGACGTCTTCTCGGTAGTCTCGGATAATATTCGTCTTCTGAAGAAGTAGCCCCATGGAGTTTGATAGCTCCAATTGGTCACCTAGCCAGGACGCCTCTTTCTTTGAGACGGAGAAGATACGAGAGAGACCTTCCCCAACGAGACCGGCAACATAATGACAGTATAGGTCATACTCCGCGATGGTGTCCAAATAAATGATCCCAGTTGTCGCGGCTTTATGTGCGTAGTCTGCCATTCCGATTTCCATTTTGTGACAAATGTCGATTATGACGGCTTTGTAACTAGGTGACGCCCGTTAGCGGTCGTTGAAGTAGGCGTAGTTGAAAAGAACATACTCGGGATTAAGTCGATTGACTTCCTCCACAACAACGTCATATTGGACAAGCAGTTGCCTGTCTTTCTCTTTTGGTCCACAGCCGTCAAACTTCCAACCTGGTGTGACGGTATGTTGATGGAAGGAACGAAGAATAGGTTGCTTGACTTGGTCGGATATTGACATGTCATCTTCTATGGTATCTAGTCCTCGGAGGACAAGGTAGAAGAGACAAATCTATATCATTTAGTACGCTTTGATGCGCGCAGACCAGAGTAGAAGCAAAACTTACTGTGCGCGCCAAGTCGCCCTCCAATTCCTTTATCACCGCCGCAAAGCTGCGACTGGTCTTGTCAAGAAAGGCCCAACATCTTTGCATGCTCTCCCTGTCCCATCCGGAGGTAGGATGTTCCTTGAGAGCCTTGATATCACGGTTCTGTTCATGGTACAGATAGAACTGAAGGAGACTTTTGAATTCGAGAGGGTGAGTGACCAAGAGGATGAACCAGTTCAAAGCACCCATCAGACAGTTGTGAAGGAAGTCGAAGAAACGATACGCGGTTTCCCTGTTGCGCCACTTCGCTTTTCGTTTTTCGCGGTCGTACGATTCAACCGTCAATATGTTACGTCACGTGTCGATCAAATGCTAAAGATAGATTATCTACACCACAGTCATGGACCCCCCGCTCGACCCTCCAGTTCGCTTGGAAGTCGTTTCAAGGACGCCGTTGTCCACGAAGAGTGCCATAAAACAACTAGACGCATTTTTGGATGACTTTGAAGCTCGCAGTCGTGCCAGTCAGACTACCAATACAGCGGTGACGGTGCAGCTGAGAAAATTGAAAGATGCCTTGAAAGAAGAGAGAAAGGAAAAGAAAATAAAGTAGATGGTGCGTGTTCTAATGCCGAGCATAAACTGGTGACAAACAGCTGTTCAGGTGGATGGAATGCAGTAAACGTATGTCGAGCTTATTTTGGGGTTCAGTGGAAAGAATGTGATCCCAAGTCAGGATTGTAACCTTCGAGTTCATCAGATGACGACCGTTCGTCGACTACAGCTAGGAAGCGTGTCGAGCTAAGAGACTCTGGAATTGAAGTTGCCGTTTTTGTCGCATTAGGGGAATGTAGAATTGAAGCGCTTGATTCAATGAACTCTACGTCCTCAATATTCCAATGAGTACGTCATTCCCAGACTGCCAAGAGGTCCTCAACGCATGTGCTGTTCACACGCCACCCCACCACAGCGCGATCTGGTTGATATTGATCATGATCGGTATGAATTTGGTGGTTTATTGCCGTAGAACATTCTTAACTCACGCTCACGAGCATGTCGGGCTAGACTTACCATATAAATGCGCAGTGTCGCGTCTCGGCTGCGATCACGTCGCATAGCCTTTGGTTTAAAAAACGGGGCGCTGACGTGCAGGTACAATTCTATAGAAAATTACCGCAATGGTGGGGCATCTGAATCAATGGCAATAGAATCAAAACCTCTACGCCTGCGTGCATGGACCAGTCCCCAGTCATGGTCGAATAACCGCAATCAATCACATAAACGATTCTAGAACGATGACAGAAGAATCTGTCGTTATTCCATGTGTTATAGCGAAAAAAGAAGAAAAAAGTGTCGTAACTCTCCTTAAACTTTGTGAGTCTTTTCAATTTGTCGGGGTTTAGTGACCGTGGAGCGTCGGTTGCGGGGAACGAACTGTACAACAGAGAAAGGATAAGAAGGCTACGAGCACAGAGTTTTGGTGTCTTCACTTCGGAACAACCCTCACGACAACTCGACCGCACTGCACTTCAAGTTCTAAGACTGTCAGCATGTTTATCTCTCGCATAATCCTCTTTGCGCTTCCGGCCTTTGTCGCCGCCACTGCTGTCCCCCGCGCCGGAGGGAATCAAAACAAGGGAAACAAGAATACCAACACCGGAGGCAACAATTCTTGTTCCCAAGGAACAACCCAGTTCTGCTGCAACAACGTCCAATCTGTACGTTCATATCGTCCGCTGGTTTAAAGTTCGCTAACTGACGTACTTGTACTAGGCTAACGCCTTGAGTGCCGACAATAAGTGGTTGTTAGGCATGCTTGGCGTCAATACTGACAATCTTGTCGGGCAAATAGGCCGTGAGTAGGATCGCATTTACGAGTTTTATGGTCGGCTTATGGATTTTCTCTCAAGTTTCATGCAACCCTGTTGTTGCTTCTTCCTCTGGCTGCAACGCCCAAAGCGTTTGCTGCCAGAATAGCCAAGGCGTTTGTGTCTTCTTCATCTACTGGGATTGGACTGATTTCTTTTGCCTCTCTAGAGCGGCGGCGTTGCCGCCAACAACTGCTCCCCTACTATAGTCAATGCCTGAGCTGAACTATATTTCTTTTCTCTCACTTAGTCAGGAGCGTATGTTACGACATTTGAGCGAGCTGATAGTATTTTGATCTAGTATATGGACAAATTGGACGATGTTTGTAAATCCGGAGTGACATCAGAGCAGCCACGTGCAAGTGTACTTATGATGGCTCAAAAGTCACTTCTAGCAACTTGATGAGAGAGCAGCCAAATACCGTATCCTGATGGATACACGTTCGAGATGCTATGACTTAACTCGAAGAATCGACAAAGACGCTGATAAGACGATTTGTATAAAAGCAATCAGAAAGAACGAGTATAAGTACCATCACTAATGTCGATACCCTGTAAAGTGCCTTTCTCCTGTTTCTCGAGCGTCAAGAATCTCAGCTGCTGTCATAGTCACGACTCACCACAACAGCGATCACGCCTTTCTTGGTTCCTATAGCGGTCATAGACATGTCCAAACCTATAGGCTCACCAACGCCACTAACGCCATAGATTAAACGTTATTAGCTCGTAAAAAACCATCTCGTATCGAAGAATTGTCATGTGGCTGAGAAGAAAAGTACGTGTTGAAATATTAATCTTATCAAAAAATGAAAAACAACATGGATAGCACATGCATGGGTCATAGTTTACAATTCCATGAACTCGGAAATCATATGCATGATTCCAAGAGAAAATTCAGTGTAAAAGATCAATGTCGCGCATTCCAATTGCAGAAGCAATAAGGTCAATCCTTTCATTCCGATCCCTAATAACGCGACGGAGGTGGGGATGATAGTTGCGCAGATATAAGTCGAGTTGTCTATCAGTGATACCATGTATGGCTTCGACAGAAGTTAAAGGAGGGAGGTTGTACTGGGTGTATGGAGAGATCAGATAATTGTCCAATTAATAGGTCTAAATCATTTACTGGAGGCGCAGTGGGGTCCTGACCGTTCGGAAAGGGCACAACTTCGTATGCTGAATTAACGCCAGATCCACGTTTTTTCATTGTACAACTATGCATATCCATGAGATACCGATCACTCCCATGCGATACTACTTACTTGTGCTGTTAATCTTCGAGTCTTAGCCGATTCTTCCTTCAGAGCTTCGATATTTGCCTTCACGGTTTGGAATTCTCCATCCATGGTTGCCCTCATTGCTCGCATTTCATTTCTTATCGGCTCGAGTGCATCTGCCATGGCTGCTCCAAACCAAACGGGTGCACCGTGGCCTAGACGCAGTATAACTCAAACGCGGTTGCAATGAAAGATGAAATACAAACCCCCAGCACTAGCAGAGACTAGTTTAGTCTTGTATATAATCGCTTTTGCGAGATCTTCATATGTGTTCGTCGCGTTTGCTACGAGTTCGGCGTCAGTCTCAACACAAAATTCCAACGGAACAAGCCTGAGGAAAACGCCACCATGTGATTCGCGAACATTGTGTTCAAGGATATCAGCATTTGCAATGTCTTTTAAAGTGGGAATGTTCCCCGGTGCCTGTGGCATCTTAGAGACAGGGAGATAACTGAGTTGGGGAAGGGGTATAGCCATTGTTGAAGACGAAACTGGTGATGAGTGGCGACGTCGATGTTTGGTTTATATATAGCGGCCAACTTAAGGACGCCCGGGAAGCTTACCATGTATAGTACCGGTGACCCTTGTCAATACCCGGTGCCGACCGATGGCCGGTGAGATGTCGGCGACAGCGCGTTACGAAATAGCAGGAGGAGGGCGCCTGGAAGATCTCCGTCCCACGTCCAAGCGACATAAAGCGACATGGATTCAAAAACCTCAACTCCGGCTACACTTGATAGGCCTGATTCCTTGGCCGCGACGTTACACAATGCTACCATAGATAAAGCCGAAAGAAATGAATTCAGCAACACCGCTCGCGATATGTTCAAGATCGTTCTGAACTACCATCAGAACAGTCGTTCTGCAGTGCCTACTGGAGCTGGACAGGTGGTTGAGAACCCGGTGTCTGGTCCGTACATTCAACATATATGCAGTGCTTGGGCCAGCCCTTATTCCTCTTGCTAGAATTTCACGACGCTATCAACTACCTCCTAAACGCCGTACCACTTTTCGTAGAGGAGGTTC